>JAAXYX010001170.1:0-25708 GCA_036851915.1 Ptenothrix huangshanensis
AACTAGTGTTCCTTCACGTAACTTGTGCCACTGTGCCAGTTTCAGTGGGTCGGTCTATGTGTTATCAAGACAGTATTTTGTTATACCAGACTGGTTGATATGTACATGTTTGGAGGATATAACTAAATATATATATATATATAGCTCTGGTCGTAGAGTAAAAGTGTCCGCTGAGGATACATAGATATATCCATCCACCTCTTGGAACTTGACTTGACTTGTCCTTGTTGTCCGAAGGGGCTGGAATTGGTACTGGTTGTGATTCACAAGCCGAAGGGGTATGCATGCATATCTGTAGGAGCACATAACTGTGGACCATAAGCATCTCCTCCACCTTGCAAATCCAGCCACATCCACATCCACATCCACATCCACACTCACATTCGCATTCACATCCACATCGAACATCCTCCGTATGCACTCATATAGTATATAGTCTCACGTCGTACCTTTGGAGAAGCAGTCTTGTCTTCGACTCCGACTTGGTGTCAGTGGTGTGCTGGTGGTAGCAATGCCGACGCCGACAACGGGAAGCCTATACCAAAGTCAAAGCAAGAGTAAAACCAAAACCAAAACCAAAAGCAAAGACAAGAGCGTGGGAAAAATTGTTAATTCTACCATTTGAGTGTGTAGGTTTTATACAAATTATAATTACTACGCATTAAATTCTACAATATAATAATAATAATAATAAAAATAATAATAAATTCTAAACTCTTCGATTCCTTTTCCTTCGTGTTCATAAAATTCCGAATCTCATCACCAAAATCTACATAGGAAAAAATAAGAAGGAATTGAAACCACCAATCGCAGAAATATAGAAGGAGATTGTGAGATTAGAAAATCAAGCCAAGTCAGCGTAAGCGTAATACTTGTTGACTGTAGGGAATCTATAATAAAAATACAAAAACAAGGAAGGAAAAAGGAAAAAGTTAAAGCAAGGGAAGAATGATGTTCAACTTTAAAACTAAATTTTCTAGAATTTGAACCTTCGAGTCTAGAACCCGTGAAGTTCAGATAGCTACTAGATTTAGACAAAGACAAGAAACGTCCGAAACCGAAGATTCTTCCGCACGCACCAATGAGTTCGGATCTTCCCCTCCATCTAATTCCTTTAGTGTGCATAGGATTTGGATTTGGATTTGAATAGAGAATCGAATCACAAGGCCGAGACCTTGTGGAAGGGGAAGAGAGAAAAAAGATTGGGAGAAAAGAGAAAATTAACTGTAAAGCTCCCCTTCAATTATCAACTTGGAATTTCTTCCTCGCTAATACAGACAGACTAATGGTGAAAGACACGGTTTAAAACAACTACTTAATTCAGAGACAAAAACTGTCCTCTTTGTTTTCTTCTCTCTGCACTCTCGTTCTGTCAAGAAAAAAAAGTGTTGATAATTTGGCTTGGATTTGGACTTAGATTTGAATTTGGATTTGGATGTGGAATGAAGTGGAATAATTCACCATCGCCTCGTTCAACTTGAGACCAATTTTGGCAATAATACTTTTTAACAAAGTAATTTACATTCTTCCCTACAAACTACTAATATCAAGATACCATAACCATCACTATTATTTTTCCCGTTCACAATAAACATCTAAGAATCTCAAAAAATCCTTGGGCTACAACCGGGGCAAATGATGTGCTTTAGATGTAAGGGAGCACCGAGAAATATTTCCAATTCAATTGAACAGCGTAAGGGTAATACAAACCTGCTTTCACCACACTCTCTGTAACGGAGGGGTATCACTAATAAAAAAAGTAAAGTCATTGATCAAAGAGAAAGTTCCGTGTGAGTTCCCTGCCCGAGGAGAAAAAGGAAATGCAGGTAGAGTGTGAATATTTGAAAATCGGATGTAGGTACTCTCCCATCTAAAAAGAAGTTGGAAGTTGTGAATTTGAAAAGTTGAGAATTTGGAATTTTCAACTTGTACTTGCACTTGCACTTTTACTCGTTCTTGTTCTTGTTCTATTCTCTTCTCTTCCTCTTCTGGCTCTTGTTCCCAGCTAATAAACCAATTTGCCAATCTTCCCAGCTATCACTGAAGCACGTGTCCCCTCCGTGTTCTCCTCTGGTGCTCCTTTAGAAAAAGCAACGGTGAACAGAATCGCAAGAGTTTTACTAAAGTGACAAAGAAAAAAAATGGAACATGTTCCTCCATAAATGTGAAGTCTAGTATGGACTTTTTTCCTTTGCGAGTTTTAAGATAGTAACCTTATGGTGTGGTGCATACAGTATATATGGATATGTTGATCCGACTACAAGTAACTACTTACAATAAGTAAAAGTCTCTGGTGACTACCGCCACACTACCATCCACATCATCCACATCGCACCTTCCTCCACTTTACTTTCTCTTGATGCTATACCACACTATACCATACGATACCATGTCACGTCATGTTACGTCTACTTTAGCTAAGTAGTCTCCCATAAATACATTTAATTCTTATTCTTATTCTCCATCTGCCTCATACTTTCCCTCCATTCCATCTCTGGAAACTGGGGAAAAAGTGTCTCGAAATTTCAACTGAATGTCAATGACACCTCGGAATGCATTTCAATGAGCATTTCTCCCATAAATGTCTATGCTAGGACTATGCTCCAACTTCTCCAACTTTCCCTTGTGCACTGAACTTTCAAAGAAGAATACTCTGAGGATATCTGTATATGTATTCATGTATATGACACAATACTGTGAGGAGTAAAGCAGTAAACCAATTACGATCATGGAGAAAACAAAGATGTGTATACAGTAAATAAAAAAAAACTGGAGCAAAAGTAAAGTAGAGTGTAAAATCTGAAGGAAAGGGAAAGAAGAACGGTATATACATACATACACAGAAAGCTACGTACGTGAGAGAAGGGGAAACAAAGGAACGGATGTTTGTGTGAGCAACAGAGTGGTGGATTTATACACACACACACACAGTGAGAGAGAGAGCATATAGGAATAGGAAAGACTGTGAAATTCATATCTAACTAAGGAGGAGAAAGTCAAGGGAAAGTAGGTACCTATATATATATAGAGAAGAGAATAGAAGTGACTGCACGAGTATATGATGGGGAAACTCAAGTGTGAATTATAGATACATCTGTTGAATTGTGGGGATCAGCAACTCAAATTCGAATTCGTTCGTATGTTGGCATTACATTACCAAGTCATGTAGTATTTTTGTGTGGGTGTTTGGTCTTGGAATCCTGGTCCTGGTCCTGGTCTTGGTCCTAGTCCTAGTCCTGGGAGAGAGACAGAAAGCGAGGGATTCCTCTACTTTCACTTTGAATTCAGCTTGAAGGTTTTACAGTGAGAGAGAGCCCAGCCTGTGCTCAAGTCTCTCACTCTACTTACCCAACGCCAACTCCAACTCCAACTCCAACCTTAACTCTAACTCTACAGCCACAACTACATATACGGCGGACAGACAGACACAGAAAGTGAAAGACAGACAACTGTTCCATACAAAGTGAAAGTTCCCTTACAACTTATCTCTCGCACATATGTATGTACGTGCTCCTATAACTATATAGTATAGTCCTTCCTTACAAGTATGTGCAAGTAGAACAGCGCGAAATTCACATTGCATTGTGAGGAAAAAGTGAAGAAGCTAAAGACAACTTTGAAGTACAGTGGAAGTGTAGAAGAGAGAGCCCAAGTCAACCAGAGAATAGCATTCTTCTTCTTCTTCATCTTCGTCCTGGCTTGCTTTCGTTTTCCTATCCTCGGTACAGATAGCCAGAACGACAAGAAGAAGTAGAAGCTGAAGCAGAACCAGAACCAAAGTAAAATAAAAGGGAAGTAGGTTCGCCAGCAAGAATTGTTGGAATTGGCAAAGTAGAAGAAGTAGCTTGTAGCTTCCCGTCTCCAACTCCTTCGTCTGCCTGCCTGCCTGCCTGCCTTCGTCGGTCGTCTTCAGTACACGACGACAAGGGAAAATACGTTCTGCACTTCTCGCATCCAGAAGACGCGACGAGTAAAGGATTTTGTCTACTATCGATTGTGTGGTGGAAACTGAAACCGAGTACCGGAGGAAAACCGGGACGAGAGAAAAGAATCTTCTTTGACTGTCTACATGTATATAGTATATAGTCATCTATATACGTACAATCGAAAAAAGACAGGAGTAGTACCTTGACTTGGCTTTGGCTTTGGCCTGGCCTTGTGCAAGGACTTTGTACACTTATTTTCTCATATACCCCACATCCTTCCACTTCCATTCCACGTACGTATCCTCTTCTCACACGGCACTCTCGTCCACGTACCTACTTATTCTTCTCTATGTGTGTCAGTCGGGAAGGATTTTGCCCGAGAAAATAAAATAAAATTCAAGTTGAGACTTGAAAGGCAAAGGCTCATGCACACATTCAATTACATTGCATTGAATTGCGATTGCGATTGCGATTACTATTGCCATTCCTATTGCCATTGCCATTCTGACTACTGGATGTGGAAGAGGAACTGGAAGTGAAGCAGAAACTGAAACCGAAACTGAAACTGAAACTGAAACTGAAACTGGTACATTACCTTATTACCTAACGCAACCTTCCACTCCACCTCCACATGCAAGGCGAGAAAAGGGAGAGACAGAATCTCACCTACCAAGTCTAGTGCATAGGTATCTCCGTTCTCCAAAAGAAAACCTGTAACTGTCAACTTGACTTGAACTCAAAATCAAAATTGACATCGACATCTGTACATCCTTGTGTAAAATTTACATTTCATCCAGCCCCATTTCCAAAACACATCCAACAAGATTTATATACAAATACAGTATAACTAACGCGTATAAATACCTTCATAGCTCCCTTACATGTGGGAGTAATTAAGCCAGTATGAAAATGACGTTTGAAACCAAAGCTTTAAATCTTAAAGTCAAAGTTGTTCTTCGGTAATTAAAATTTTTCCTATCACTGCCAAAAGAAAAGAAGAGAAAAGAGAAGGAAAGAAGAATCAATTTTAAAAAAACAAAACAAAGATGTTTAAGGAAAGTGGAAGAACTAATAGTAGTACTGAAGGGATGAAAATTAATCACAATAATAATTACAATTTAAGCATTTAACGCTAAATGAATTTGTAAACATGTCGACAGTCTTTCCCATTCGGAAGCACAAAGAGGATTATGATCATACTTTAGGGTCATCCTTCATCCTTCACACAGACATCCTCAACATCGACATGATCATCATTCTTCTTCTTCTGAGCGGCCAGTGCCAGCAGGTCTCGGTCTGAGCTGCAGTGAGTGATTCCACCTTCCATAGAAACAAGCCCTTTGTTATTATAATTATTCCGTATATTACTATTATATTAGGGTATATCTGTAGTCTATCCTCTACGCATATGTAGGTATATGAAATTCTACAAAATTATAAACCTCCATAAGTAATTCTAATTCTACACACAAAACGAGGAGTGAGTACTGAAGAACTTTTTTTAGTACAGTGCTTGTGTGGTTAGGGACTTACATACTAACGTTGTCAAGGAGCGCTTGAAATTAAAAATTTAAAAATATCAAGTGGGAAAAATCAGGAAGGTGATGCACATGAGTACTTTACTTTCATTTTGGCAGCATTATATTCTTGATTACTCTCTGTTGTGCTCACACCTTCATCTTCCAAACTCAGACCAAGTCAAGTCAAGTTTCGACAGCAAGAAAAAGAAGCTCAACCAGTCTTTTTCTGCTTCGTCCAATTCCCAGCAAGACTAGCGAACGCAGACACAGGATTTGTGTTCTGCTACATTTACTGTGGACTCCATCCTGGACCCGTGTTATGTATTCCAGCTGGTTGACTTGACTCTTTTGGAGCCCACCGCTATGGTCGATTTGGGAGGATATGTAATCATTATTGTGGAAACGAAGGACAAAAAGATCAAGTTGTATGGTACGTTCAAAAATAATACAAATTAAATTAAATCAAGGCATAAACAAATCCACCAAAATATAAACTGGGCATTCTACATTATTATAGCATGATATACTGGTATATATATTTGTACCTACTAAGGTGCATGCTATACTTACATATGTATACTTATTATAGTAGGATCGCATTACATATCAAATTCTTGCATTGTGAGCTCTGATACGTGATGACTCCAGGGACTTGGGGCGCCACACAATTTCCATTTACATCATCATGTTATTCATCCTGCATTTCGTTTTTTTGACCCTTCAATAACGATTTTCTTCAATTTTCTAAAATACCAAGATTTTTAATTTAGATGCTATAAAACTATGTAAGCCATTATTAAAAATCACAAGATACTTGAATAAGATTATTTTACTTGGAGAATACTTTAGGAAAACGGTATGGGAACATGTAGAGATCTCTAGTCTCGTTGAAGAAGACCTCTGTGTCCTACAGTAATTTTAAAGTAGGTGATAGTCATTCGTTTCTCCCTCCATGTTGCTCCATGTTCTGGTTGTTTCTAAATTACATCGCATTCCACAATTCCACAACTTAACGTAAGAACATACACAATTTGGATAGTACGCATAGTGGATATTACTAGTATCTGTACTACCTATGTAGTAGTTGAAAGGATGCGATGGAAAGTAAAACTAAAGCGCTCCGATGTACTGCCAAAAGTACATGTTCGCTTTGCAAATAATCCAGATCCAGATCCAGATCCAAAAACAGCTTCAGTGTACATACTCATGTATGTAGGTTTGTCTACTGTACATATGTATCTATGTAAAAAGCAACGCAAGTTTCTTCAGGGTTTCTCTATAGTCTCCCATGTTCCCCATTTTTTAACATTTTACGTTTACTTATATTGGCATTTCCATACATTGAGGAAGATGCGACGGAGAATGCAGCCTCTCTCAAGTGTGGGCTTATTAGTTTTTATTTCTATAGCTAATATGGATTGTTAGGATATAGATGTGTGTGTGATGTGGCACTGTTCTCAGCACATTACAGTACAGTACAGCACAGTACACTACAAGTAGAATCTAATATGGTATGACATCCTATATAGTATATAGTATAGGAGCATATTGTATGCCTATATCATGCTGTGGTATAGCTTGGTATTGACTCATTTCATTGGACAGAGAATAAAGGAAGAGAAAACTGCTCGTAGCTCGTTGTTTATCCTATGGGGATAAAGTGAATGAAAATTGGTTTTTATGTATTTTCTCTGGAATTGGTTTGCTTAGCTTCCAGTCACAATTTCATTTCTCTTTGTACATACTACCACACTATTACACTTTCTCGAATAACTACGCGTCGGGGTCCTCACATTACATGTGCATAAAGGGGCAGGAAGGCAAAAGGCTGGTCCTGGTTCTGGTCCTGGTTCTGGTTCTGGTTCTGTCTCTCTTTCTGGATTCTGGATTGTGTCTATGTAGCTCTACATACATTCAGGATTGTGGATATCTGTGGATTTCCATTCTTGTTTCAAGTTTGAATTTCAACTTCCCTTCCTGCCTCACCCTTGTCTTCTCCTCCTCTTCCCTTCCTCCTTTCTTTCAATAAACATTTCCTCCTCGTCCTTCCACTTTTTTCCTAAAGAATTTTCTTTTGCGAGAGAGAGAGAGAGATTGAGGCATGCATATTACTCCCAATGTCGAGACAAGTCTTTGAATTCTTTCACATTTGCCCTAGTTCCTCTTTCTTTCTCTCTCAACATCATGTAGACTATGCACCTATCCGTATGTAGGTACTCCATAGCAGTGATTTCCATAGCATATCAAGATATATATATACATATATATACTCTCTTATAATATGAACGTTCATGCTAACATCTTTCAATTATTTCAATTATACTACCTTTGCTTTCTTTTCTTTTTATTAGTTTTTGCCTTTGCCTCGATTCTATGTCTAAGGCCAAGAACTCCTTGCACTTTTTATACTGGCTACGTATGTACTTTTACTATTACTATTAGTGGTTTTGTTTAGCTTCTCTTCCTTTAATTTGGTTTTGGCTGATTTAATTTCCCTTCTATATACATACATATACATATGGCCTAATTAGACCATGGAATAAATTTAATATCGTGTCATGTCGTGCGTTTAAGCTTCATAAGATTGTGGCTGGATAATTGCCGTCTATGGAGTAACCCATAGTTTTTCCATTGAACTGAGGTTCGTGAGTATACCGGAGAAGAGATACCATTAAGTATTCAGCATGTGGGAAGTGGAAAGCACATCTCTATACTCTTTCGAGTTTGCTAAGTATACGAGGCTTATCTGTGATTATGCAACATGGTTGTCGGTGGACCACTTAGAATTCTATGAAAATGAAAATGAAACGGGCTCGGCTGTAATATATTGGTATGACGATGTGTGGGGAGATGCGAAATATGAGACAGTCAGTGTACATATGTATATGTATATGGCCGAGTGTGGGGATTTGGGTGACTGTGACTGTGACTATGACTGTGAATGTAACTGTGACTGTGACTATAACTGTGTTGTATGTAGTTGTAGTTGTAACGTTAACGTTAGTCAATTGAGGATGGCAAGTGAATGAAACGGTGGCATAAAATAGCTGACTATACAAACCTGTGTATTTATAGGCGTAGGAGTAATAGTACCCTTTCAGGGGTTCACTGTGCAAAGATAATGGAGGAGAAAAAGGGAAAGGCGAAGGTAGTGACGATAAGTTAGGTAGTCTCGTAGTTAATGTTCGTGGTAGGTACATCGGTATGCGGATGCTGGTCGTGGTCCTGGTTCTGGTTCTGGTCCTGGTTCTGGTTCTGTGTCCTGGTCCTGGTCCTTCCTGGTCATGGTTCTGGTGCTGGTTCTGGGGCTGGTTCTGGTTCATGTTCTGGTATGCACACGATACCCAGACTATTATGGACTCGAGACAAATTTATGTAGGAAGAGGGCATAGCTGGTGCGGTTTCATGTGTCCCAAAGGTCTCTTTTGAGGATTTAGGTGACTTTACCTGTGCCGTTGAGAGAAAGAAAGAATAGTCATATGGTTTTTCATCTGCTTTGGTTATGGTTATGGTTGGATATGCTGTGATATATAGTGTGACCATATTATGGATATGTGTTATGTTATGTTATAGCTGCATAAGCCAAGCCAGCTAATGATCTAATATCATGCAACGCATTTGATAATAGAAGACACTTCTCTCCTACCTTATTGTGGGTAGGCCAGGCAGGCCAGGCCAGGCCAGGCCTGACAAAGTCAAGCCAAGTGAAGGTAAAAGCAGATGCTAAAGCAATGGAAATGGGAAAGGTAATAGTAATTGTACATAGTAGGAAAGTAGCCAGGGGCTGCTCTGTTGTTTTGTTTGCTTTCATCCTCTTCAACTTCTTGTAAAAGTCTTGAAAAAGCAGGAGGGAAGAAAATCTTGCTGCAGTCCCTTGCTCTTTTAGTGTTACCTACCAGAGTAGAGGTGAAAGTAGCTCTGGTGAAGTATTTTCACGTAGGAAGGGTGTAAAATGTAAGGATTCTTAACACAGGACAAAGGCTAAAAACATATTCGTATTTACTTAGTAATTATAACTATGAACGGATGTAGGATGCATCTTATTTTACTTCAAAAGGACTGGAGGATGGACTGCGATATTTTCATTGTTTAACAATTTTTGAAGTTTTGAATTTTAATAAATTTGAAACCTTTTGAAATTTCCTGTTTTATTAATTTCGAAATCTTAAAAAATTTCCAATTTTCACCATTTCAAATCATTAGAAAATTTTTAATTTCACAATTTTAAACCATTTGAAATTTCTTATTTTCACAATTTTAAACCATTTGAAATTTCTTATTTCGATGTTTTCGATTCAAATTTTCCTAATTCAGCACTTTCAATCGTTTTAAAAATTTAGTATTTCACAATTTTGAGGCGTTTCAAAATTTACCAGTTTGTACATTTTTAAACCTTTTAATATTTCCTATTTCAGCAATTTCTAAACGTTCCAAAATTTACGGTTTTAACAGTTTCGAAACCTTAATTTGTCTTAGTTTGACGATTTTGAAACGCGTTTTAAGTCCAATTTAGATGTTTGGATGCCGTTTAGACAAACTTGATGTGCATCTAAACTGCGTTCATAATTACCTATAATTACTCAACACTAGTTTACATGCACCAGTTTTAAAGTCCTAAAGTCTCATTAAAATAGTTAAAATCTCAATTCAAAATCAAAAGGGAGCGCTCGCTAGAATTAAAAGAAAACATTGCCAAATGTTCGAATGACTATCTACATATACTTTGTTGTACCTTTCGGAAATTTGGAAAAAACCTGTCGGAACGGGGTCTTTATCTCTTCCGTTCAGATCTCTTTCCATCCCGACTGGGACTGGACGGAGATTCCGTTTCCGAACGGAGGTCTAACTGTTGGACTTGTGGACTGGGTTAAGTGTTTGGGCTGGTGATGTTGATAGTGATGTTGATGCTGATGTTGATGCTGATACATAGCGGATGGATGCGGATGTTCCAAGTGTACATGTATATTTAATGAGATGGGCAAATTACAGTTGAACGAGGACAATGACGACGGACGACGACGAGAGTGGAGAGAAGGACAAGGACAAAGACTTGGACTCGTGCGACAGTGACTCTTATGGTTATGTAGAGTAGCCATGGGATTGTGAAAGGAGATTAAGCAAGTCCATTCTTTACACAAGATTATGAGCAAATGAGGCAGATGAATGTCTCCATAGCTATTGTCTTGAGACCCTTGATTAAGTTAAGTATTCATGAGAAAACCATCAAACTCAAATAAATGGACTTTCTCGAACCTATTAACACGCGAAGACTCAGGCTCATTGTCAGTCTCTCGACTCCAGTCGAGTCAACGCAAACTACAAATACAGATACACATTCCGTCACAGCATCAGCTACATCTCCCAGCTTTTTAACAAAAGCCAAGCTAAAGGAAAGTCAAACTAAACCAAACCAATCTAAACCAAATCAGTTTATTCTTTCTCAGACCACTCTATCTGTAGGACTCTTGGGTGTATATCTATATCTGTAGTGATGTCTGGGAATCTATAAGAACTCATTGAAGGTCTTTTGTTTCTATTTCTGAAATAATTCCAGTTTTCTTCTATCTGTACACCACCATCGTCAATAAGTCAATATCTTTACATATAAGATATGTGAATGATCATAAGTTGCGGAGTATTTGTTGAAGGAGAAGGATATTTTGCATAATTTCATCATTTCAATTTAATTAGGATTTATTTTATATGTCCTGAAAAAAAACATCTTGGACTGCAAGATTTCTTATTTGAATAATTTTTAAACCTTTCAAATTCTTATTTTAACAATTTTTGAAGCGGTTTAGAATTTCCTAGGTAAATAATTTTTAAACCTTTTAAATTCTTATTTTAACCATTTTTAAGCGGTTTAGAATTTCCAATTTCATAAATTTCAAAGCCATTCAAAATTTCTTATTCTAATAATTTTGAAATGGTTCCAAATTTGTAATTTTACTTCTTTGATTTTTTTTCAATTTTCAAATTAATCAATTTTAAAGCGCTTCCAAATTCATAATTTCAACAGTTTTAATCATTTTTATATTTTCAATTTTAAAATATTTGAAACGCTTCAAAATTTTCTATTTTACAAATTTGAAAACACTTTTTATACTCAGTTTGACAATTTTGAAGCCTTTCAAAATTTCTCATTTCAATAGTTTTCTAATCATTTCAATAGATTCTTTCGAAATTTTCGACTTTATTAATTTTAAATTTGATGTACGACTCTCAGCTTTAAGTCGAGGATTTGATACTACTGCAATGTCTCTCACATGTTTGGTACCATGTTGTATTGTATTGTTATGGACTAGATTGAATTAAATTTTGTTGCGTTGGATTGCGTTGAGAGGGAAGGAAAGGCAAGGCAATTCGGTTGACACGGAACGAAGGGAATTTTCAAATTATCTTCTGCAGGTTTTTGTTCATTCTGAATGTTTCAGTGCTTCGACGTCTGAATGTCTGCAGTATAAAGAAGAGGTACGCATGTAGACACTACTCCCCGTATAATTACATAGGCATTGGTATTTATGTGCGCCAGAATGTGTTGATGATAGTGGAGAAGTCGTTAGCGTAATCGTTACTTGTTCCAGTTCTGGTGCTGTTCAGTTAGAGACTCTCACATATGAGTTGGTTCCGTGGCCTTGGTCGTGGTTATGGTATGACTGCTTCCTAGTATATTATTCCCATTCGCATTCGTACGGGACTTTTGTAGTCAGAATTTCTCTTGCATTGTATTGCCATTCAGTAGTGCCCGCAGTTTTTTTAGTCACAAGGCCTGCAAAACTTGACACTTGACTCTCACACAGTGTAAAATTTTTAAAACATTGCGCCTTTTCCATGTAAATGTTTAAAAAACTCCGTCTTTTCTAGTAAATTTAAAAAAAGGCGTCGTTTTTCCATAAATTTAAAAAAACCGCCGTCTCTTTTGTGTACATTTTAAAAAACGCCGTCGTTTTTTCAAAAATTTAAAAAAACCGCCGTCTCATTTGTGTACATTTTAAAAAACAGTGTCGTTTTTTTAAAAATTTAAAAAAACCACCGTCTCTTTCGTTTCAATTTTAAAAAACGGCGTCGCTTTTTCGAAAATTTTGAAAAAACCGCCGCCTGTTTCGTTTAAATTTATAAAAAAATGCGCCTTTCTGTGTGAGTCTTAAAGAACGCAGTGGATTTTTAAAAATCCTTTGTAGGTCTAGGCCTACGTGGCCTTCATCTAGCTCCGCTACTGTCGCCATTGCCATGGCCATTGGCATTGCTTTTGCCATTGCTATTGTTTTTCTCTGGCGTTTCTCTTGCTCCCGGTTCTAGGTGCATACAGAGAGCCGTTGTGTGTTGGTATCGGATTTTTGGGATGTGGAGTGGATTTCTGCATTGTAAGGAATACAAAGTAACAATAATACATATAGTTGTAAGTTGTAGTTTTAGTTGTACAGATATTTGTAAGGATGAGTTGGGGAGGGAGAGTATAGCTGTGGGAATGGAAACAGCAGGAGATGCTTGTAGCGATAAATAGAAACTAAGAGGAGCATCAGAGATAGAGGAAGATTATCGAGGTTGAAACGTTTTTCGCCAGTTATTTGTTATTATATGTGAAGACTCAACTGCCGAACAGATACTTTGTCTATAGTGATATGACTCTTATGGGATGTAGATACAAATAGTGTGCTTTACTACAGTGTCACGTACACTGCAAAAAAGTATAACCAAAAGAGCAAAAACGTACGGGAATTGAGTTTCATTTTGAGCACATTTAGAATGCGGCTAAAAATATGAGTGCGTCTATAACGTGTTCCAAAGTTGTGAAAATTGGAAATTTTGTAAGGTATTGAAATTGCCAATAGCGAAAAAAATCAAGCAGAAATTACTTAAACTGAAAAATTTGAAGCGTTAAAAAATTGTTGAAAAAATAAATTTTGACACATTTTAAAATTGTTTAAATACGAAAATTCGAAGCGCTTCAAAATTGTTAAAATACAAAATTTTGGGACAAAATGTCAAAATATGAAATTGTGACACATTATAAACTCTAAATACGAATATTTGGAGCGCTTCAAAATTGTTAAAATCAAAAATTTTGAGAAGTTTCAAATATGCTTTTGAAGAAAAAGGAAGTTTCGATATTCAAGATACGCTTTTATACTTTTGCGATGTACTTAAGATGCATCCACGCTCCCTTCATAATTTTATTAAATACGCTCTTTAGGTAGCTGGCTCTTTAGATGCTTTTTTCCTATTTAAACATTCTCAATTTTCGCAGTGTACAATCAGCACTGTAGACTATAGACAGGAGTAAATTACACGAAAAAACACTGGAAAGCGAGTGTACTGTATTGTAGCTGGAGTGCGAAGGCAGTGCCGTGTACCGTGACAATGAATGAGTGTCCTCTCTCTCTCTCTCTCTCTTTCACCCTTCAGCCAGTTTGAGGGGCCATTGCCATTGCACCAGAGCCATAGTCAGAGTTGGATTGAGATTGAAACCCTGAGCCGGAGCCAGAACACGAAAATAATATCAGCATCAGCACATATCATAACCCCAAACAATCTGTACAATTGCTGTGGTTCCGGTTCGTATGAAAATTCTACTCAGCTCAATCCCACCATTCTGCGAATGTGTACACGAATGTCTGTTTAGAGAGAAGAAGGAAACGAAGCCTTCCAAAGCCGCATTTCAACTTTATCGAATTTATGTTCCGAGATGACTGCTCCAAGGACTAGTGTGTGTAACTTGGGTAGGAATATTGCATAGCAAAACACACTATATGTATTCCATATTGACGTTACGCTGTACGTCTACAATATTGTATCAGCCATCTACTATCTACCTACACTTACAGAGATAAGTTTCCGGGAATTTCTACAATCGGAATTTGAGCATGTGATCATACCCATAGAATTAGGATTATGTATCCGGAGAGAGAGAAACTGAGAGTATTCTCCGAACAACGTCGCCTCGAATTATGAATATAGTAACGTGGCTACTAGGAACGGTGAACTGGTTTTGGTTCTGGTGCTGATTCTGGTACTGGCTCTGGCTCTGGCACTGGCTTTCGCTCCATGTCTGCATTCTCTATCTTCTGTGTCAGTGAACATGACAATACTTTAGATTTAATGAAACCTGGATCTTTATACATACATGAGTATTTATCGTTTCATATTTACCTCCGTATTATCATGAGCATTTGCATATTCACTGCCACCGGTTTTGAAGTTCCTATGTACATACTTACGATTAGTTATACTATAAAAGGGTGAGGTGATAGAAGCTAACGTAAGTAAGAAGTCTACTAGGTACACTGTAAAAACTGACTCGTCTAAACTTTCAATATTCTACTAGTAATCGGCCTAATGGTGTTTGAAATAGGTTGAAATAGGACTTTTTGTTTGTGTTGTTTACAAATTTTTAAAATACGAAATTTTGAAAAGTTTCAAAGTTGCTGGAATAAGGAATTTTGAAAAGTTTAACAAAATGCTAAAACAGGAAATTTAAAAGTGTAAAGATTGTTTACCCAATACATTGCACAATCCGTACGTTTCTGTTGTAATTAATACGTTTCAAATTTTAAAATTGTTAAAAAATGTGTCGAAATACTGACAGTGAAAATAGGAAATTTTGAAAGGTTTAAAAATTTCTTTAATAGGAAGCTGTAAAAGTGTAAAAAACTGAATTAAATTAAACTGTAAAATGTTCAAAAATTGTTAAAACAGAAAATTTGAATCGATTCAAATTGTTGAAATGGGAAATTTGGAAATGTTTGAAAATTTTTAAAGTAGAAAATTTGAGATGTTAAAAACTGTTGAAATAGGAAATTTGGAAGCGTTACAAAATCGTTAAAATACAAATTGTTGAAATGCTTAAAACTCATTAAAATAGGTTTTGAGAGGTTTTAAAGTTGTAAAGGTAAGAATTTCAAGATGAATTTGTAGCGCATTTGTTGCACTAAAGACGCTTCTTTAGTTTTTACACTGTAGAAAGGAAGAAGTGCTGAATACTGATAAGAGGGAGGGGAGAAATAAATATAGTATAGGACATATGTAGGCATCCTGGACCACTTTATATGGGAAGATTATTCTAAATTCTTTTACGTTAACCTGCCGTATCCATCGTCATTCCTTTCATTTTACTGTGCCTGTGCCACACTACCCTCCTATCTGTATGTGCTGCAGGTAGGTATTATATGTAGCAGTTGTTATATGCAGCAAGGTGTTTTACTGCACTTACCTATGTAGGTATATCGTAAACCGGGTACGGGTTGAGTTGGAGTGGCGAACCGGTGAACTGGAGATGAGCCTCATAAAATGGATCGTAAGATATGGGATAGGATAGAGGATGAGGGGTTATCTGGCACGGGCACAGGGACCCGGACGGATTCTGGCTCTGATTCTCGCGTAGGTACTTGTACTCGTGTTGGCAACCAGTGTCCTCCTGCTCTAAAGGACTTTAGCAATGTCAGCAATTTGGGGTATACTACCTACTCCAATATTATTAACATTACAATACAGTCATGGCATGGTACACTCACTCACTCACTTCAGTGTGCACACACTGTATGACTATATTATTTGTCACTTCTCCTTTTCAGTGCAGTGCAGTGAAAAGTGAAAAGTGGAGCAGCACATACGGGCCTATAACTCTTGTGACTTCCACTAGGCTATTACTATTACTCCACTCTTTTACTTTCTATTTGTTAAGATTTCCATATTGATCTTGCCTTCACTTCGCGTTGACTCAGCTTTCCTTGATTTATATTGCACATTGCACTGCATTGGATTGGATTGGGCAGACGAAATAAAATTAAACCTATTTGACATGAGCAAGAGTAATATTTATTAGTAGAGGTTGTAAATGCTATGCTGGAAAAACTAAACAATCTTGGAAGAGGAAAAATGTATGCAAGTGCCGAAAACAAAGTGTATTTAGTAATTTTGAACGGAGTTAGGATGCATCACAATTGCGTTTTAAACGCATCTTGTACTTTGAGATTTTCCGTTTCCGCAATTTGTAAACGTTTAAAAATTCCTTAGTTTGAAAATTTGAAGGCCTTTCAAATTCCTTATTTTGAAAATTTCAAGGCCTTTCAAAATTCCTAAGTTTGAAAATTTTAAAGCCTTCCAAAATTTCTTTTTTTTGAAAATTCTAAAGCCTGCCAAATTCCTTATTTTGAAAATTTTAAGGTCTTTCAAATTCTTCATTTTGAAAATTTTAAAGCCTGTCAAATTCCTTATTTTGAAAATTTTAAAGCCTGCCAAATTTTCTTATTCTAAAACTTTTGAAGCGTTTAAAATTTCCTTATTTTTACAATTTGTAACCGTTTCAAAATTCAACAGTTCGAATTCAACTGTTTTTGAGCCTATTAAATGTTATATGTCATTAATTTTTAAACTTTTTAAAATTTTACTTTTTACAATTGTGAAAAGCTCCAAAATTTCATATTTTTGCAACTTTTATACATTCCAAAATTTACTGTTTTAAAAATTTTGAAACCTTAAAACTTGTTTCGACAACTTTGATTACAATTAGATGCATATTTCGCGTACTTGAGTTATGTAAATTCTAACTTCTTTCATAGGAAATTATTCCAGTTGCGCGAAGATTTTTACCCACCAACAACGTTCAAGATGTACCAGTTTTTACTGTGTACCATTATATTACTACCTCCTTCATATACCTAGGTATGTATGAATAATCTTTACACAGACCTTTACAAAGTCTTGATCGAGATCCACATCTAAATCGTATCGTCATCACAGCATCACTCCGTATTAAACATCGAAAAAGCTCTGAATCAACGTTTTATTATTAGGCTGAAATACGCGTATGATGGGATATATACCTAGGTACATACAATTGGAATTATTAGCAGTTTGCTATAAGTATAGGTCTCTATATCTATATAGTAAATACTGATTAAGACAGACAAGAGATCATTCGCAAAATTGCAAAGGGAATGATGGACGCAATAATATATTCAATTTGAGATAAGTGCTTTAACTGATTTCGTGGTCTACATACAAAGGTACCTACTTGCAAAATCTCTCATTCTATTTGCATAGACTATCGACTATCCCATACCAATACGAGATTAATTGAATAGATAGTATCCTCGAACCACACATTGATCCCTAGCCCTATGTATCTAAATCTTTTACTAAAATACATACAAATACTCCACAAGATCATCATAATATCAAATCATCTGCGTTACTATTATAGCCTATACTACACCCGTGAGGCGATGAGACATACTAAAGCATATACCTACTAAATTCGCTCACCATTTCGCAATTCATATTATTATGTATGTGTATCTAACGTTAAGTGGTTTCTCTTTCTTATATTTATTATTGTAGATATTTATTAACCATTTTTAAAATGAGGATTTAAATGTAGAAGAAAATGTACACTAATATTTAATTTATTACGCATATGAGAAGAGTGGGAAAAAACGAAACAGCTTGTCCAGCAAAGTAAAATAAAATGCATGAAGGAAATTGTTGTGCAAATACGCGTTAAGTGCAGCGCTATTTGCCATTTGTTATTTGCAAGATGTGTCTTGAAGGAAAATAAACGCTGAACATCAATTCAACGACAAGTACATTTATGTATGTTTATATTAATCAATTAGCCACTATAGCTAGAAGTTTAAATATAAAATAGCTTTGTTGCTATAACCTTTGCAACTGACATTGTTTTTGCTAGGAAAATAGGATTTGAAAAGTATATAAGTAATATACATATATGCATATATACATGCACGTATATGCTTTATTTTTTGTTTATGTAAACATAATTTCATAATATTGTTTGATGCGATTTTATTTACTTTTACCCTGCCTCGCCTCGCCACGCCACATCATTTCTTCCTTATTGCTTCCCTTTCCTTTTATGTACATCAGCCTCCCTCAGCTTTCCTTTTCCTACACTACAGATATGTATGTATGTGTGGACCAGAGCAGATCCAAATCCAGCTACAAAAATAACACAGCAAAGCAAGCCCAACTGTTTTGTCATAGACATGTTTTAGCCTCCTGTCAGCAGTAATTTATTTTGGATAACACGAACGCAAGGGAAGAGAAAGAGAGAGCGGAGTATGTACCTAACAATCTGTTTACTGTTTACATAGTTAGTCTTGGATCTCCAGTGGGGTTATAGTACTTATACAGTGTATACTAAATCTTCCACAGAAAGTGTGTATAACCGAGTGAGAAGTGAATAATTGTAACTTAATGAGGAACAACTTGGTACTTGGTATATTATATTATAATTTGTTCTTGCTATCGCTTCCTCGGTTTCGGTTTCAATAGCTGTTGCTCCTGCAATTACTATTACTCTACTGTTATTACTACTTTTACTATTTCTCCTATCCCTTCTACTGTGTGCATATAGACTGTCGAATCTACTAGTATACCATGTATGTATAATTATAGACACATGCCTGTATAGGTGGTTATATGCCTACTATTATACCAGCATACGTTTTCACCATATGTCATCATCACTGTATAGTGTAGTCAGGGGCGTGCCTGGGGTAGGTACTTCGGTTTTGAAGCATTCCTCAACATTTTCGAAAAATTAGGCTTTTTTAAAACTGGTAACTTGGAAAAATTGACTTTTTCAAAACGTGCTATTTGGGAAAAATAGACCTTTCTAGAAAGTGTAAATTGAAAAAATTACGCCCTTTTAAAAAGTGTTAATTTGAAAAAATTTAGTCTTTCAAAAGTGTAATTTGGAAAAATTATGCCCTTTCAAAAACTGTCAGTTGAACAAATGGCACCTTTTCTAAAAAAGGTTACTTTAAAAAAATGGCACCTTTTCAAAAAAAGGTTACTTTAAAAAATGACACCTTTTCTAAAAAGGTTACTTTAAAAAAATACAACCTTTCAAAAAAAGTGTTAATTTGAAAACTACACCCTTTCAAAAAGTGTTAAATGGAAAAATGACGCCCTTTTAATAAATGCTCATTTGGAAATTTGCGACCTTTTAATAAATGCCAATTTTGGAAATTTCCGCCTTTCAAAATTCGTTAATTTATAAAAAATTCGTTGTAGCATTACACATCACCCCCAAAATTTAGTCCCAGGTACGCCCCTGAGGATATTGTTCTGGTCGTGTAGCTTATACACCACATATCCATCTTCTACATATTACGCTCTGACTTGGTCGACTTAACTGTACATAAATCTACATTTAATAAACATATTTCATGGCCTGACAGTCTGTTCCCGGTCCCTCTGCTCAACCTAAGCTAGCGCTAGCGCTGTCTCGCCTCATGCTCTCTGTAGTACCTATCAGCTACTGCACCGAGAAAACGTGCACGTAGAAAGCGAAATTTTCTCTACTTTCGTTTTCCTTTCGCATTCCCCTTCGTAGGCCTTGGCCTCTGTTCTGGCTTTGGCTTGGTTTTGGCTTTGGCGTTGACGTTGCCTTTGGAGTTGGGTTTGCCATTGTTTTTCTAATGTCTGTATTAGAGGAAAGTTGAGGGAAAGAGTGTTCAAAGAACTTGCATAATACTATGGTAACGAGAGGAGTGCTGCATCTCTAATAACAGTGAGATGGACAGCGGCAAAGTCAAAACGACAAAAGCAAAGGAAAGTTCGGAGACACGGACCAAGTTATGAAAAAGCTGTAAAGTGCAGTGCATACCACTTTGACCATAAAAAAATATGGTCAGAACTCACTCACTCTTTTTAAGTTAGATAAGCCATGTGATTAAATCACTTGATTTTTTAGTTTGAGAGCCAGCAGTAAATTCCATTATTTTTTACAAGTGACCGCAAATGTGAAAATTTGGGAAAGAGGCAATGCAATAGGCTCGTAAAAATGGATAGAAGATAATAAATGAAATGAAAAGATGCACGAGTCATGAAGCTACAAGAGAGAGAGAGAGAGCAATAGCGTAACTAGGCGTAGGCCACGTAGGCATAGGACTGCAAGAAAGCTTAAAAAATACACAGTCTTCAATAAGATTTAAACGAAAAGGACGGATTTTTTTTGTAAATTGACACAAAAATCACGGTTTTTTTTGAATTTCAATAAAATCGACGCAGTTTTTTTAAATTTATGGGAAAACGACACGGTTTTTTTAAATTTCAACAAAATCGGCGCAGTTTTTTTAAATCTACACGAAAACGATGCAATTATTTTTAAAATTTACTCAAAATCGACGCAGTTTTTTTAAATTTATGGGAAAACGACACGGTTTTTTTAAATTTCAACAAAATCGACGCAACGAAAACGATGCACTTATTTTTAAAATTTACTCAAAATCGACAAAGTTTTTTTAAACTTATGGAAAAACGACACGGTTTTTTTAGATATACACGAAAGCAATACAATTGTTTTTAAAATGTACTCGAAAACGGCGCAGTATTTTATATTTACACGGAAAAGCCGTAAGTTTTTTTTATAACTTACAGTAAGTAAAGTAAAATGTCATTTTTTACAAATGTTACACTGGATGAATATCAAACTTTTTTCAAGCCTACACGAAAACAAATCCTGCGGGCGCTACTGATTATGAGAGAGAGAGAGGATTCTATTGGAATTGGAAACGTAATGATAATAAGCAATACTTTACACTTACATTGCAGTAAACTGGAAATAAGTAAATAAATGTGACATGATGAAACGATGAGGGTATAAATGGAAGTAATTCCATGACCCCCCATGTACAAGGACCATGTATCAAGTAGAAAAAATTCATGGTGTTTCGCAAAGCTGTATAATCAACTTGGTCTCAGTGTCGTTTTCATTTCATTTTCCTTTTGGTTATGGCAGTACTTTCCATCTCCCTCCTTCCATCTCTGTATAAGTATGACCGTTGTAGGGCTGTATGGGGAATGTAATGGTGACATTGTAGCATTTTGTCCCATGTGATAAGTGATCTTCTGTCAACCCATGAGGGCAGCAGCAATAAGGATAAACTAGATAAAAGTACCATACAGTTATGAGTTATTCCCCCAGCGTTCATACTATCGTTTTCATGTGCATAGGTGTATGTGAGTATCAACCATGAAATATGTTTCAACTTTAGCACTTTCTACCGACCTTCCATATCCAGACTCATCTACAACCATTCAATCTATACATGGATACTTTCATTATTGCTTTGCAATGAACAATGTTATGTATTACAAGCGCGTGTACACTGCAAAAACTAAATTATCTACATATTGGAAATGTATCAAAAGTGCCAAGAAACCACAAATAGTTAGTATTTTAACAATTTTTAAACGTTTCAAAATTTTGATTTTACACGCTTCGAAATTTTCTTTTTTAGAAATTTTGAAGTGTTGCAAAATTTTTTTTTACACATTTTTACACGCTTCAAAATTTCATTTTTTAGAAATTTTGAAGTGTTGCAAAATTTTGTGTTTTAACAATATTTAAACCCTACAAAAGTTTCTGTTTTAACAAATTTTAAACGCAACAAAATTTCCTACTTCAGCAATTTTGAAACCTTTTAAAATTTCTTATTTTAACAATTTTGAAACCTTCCCAAATTTCTTACGTTACAAATGTTGCAACGCACGCAAAGTTTCTATTTCAACAATTTCGAAAGTTTTTTTGTGCATCTCAAACGAATTAAAACGCATTATGAGCTCCAAAAATGCGCTTTGAAGCCACTTTTGTTGCGTTTTAAACCAACTTTATATTTAAATAAGTGAAAATTCGGTGACTGTGGATAATTATATACAAAATTCCTTTTATTATTGAATTTGTCTACAAACTTTAGGTGAACTCGCATTGCCTTCTAGCTGCGTTTGTAATTGTACAAAATACAAAATACATAATACTTTTTATATTTTAGATATATCAGTTTTGACAGTGCACAGATGTATGCCTTGTATATTGTAGTGGGTATATCGTTGCTCTATTGGCGTTTCCATTACACCCACAACCCCCCGGTATAATTATAGATGGGAGTTAAACAGTGTAGAATTTACTTGATATCTCCTCTTCCCTTGTCCCTCGTCGCAGAGCACAGCGAGTCAGTTGCTTGATTGTAATACAAATCAAATCAAATCATAATTTCATTTTGATGATTGCAAATTGTAATTATCCCATGAACAAGGACTTTGACATACATACACATCCACGCTGTGTCGGTGTCGGTGACTTATGTATTTGAGGCTGACTCCGATTCCGTTTCAGTTCATCACGAAATAATGTCCTGATTTAATGCACTATGGAGAACTCTCTCTGTGGGGGAAAACAATGGGATAGCGAGCGTGTGTGGACATGGACATGGACGTGGAAGTTTGCTCATGAAATGATCATGATCATGATCATCATGTGGCACTTGCACATCCCTGTCCAAATGCAGTCAAAGTACACATATATGCCTATATATAAGTACGGAGGATGTAAAAAAGAGAAATGAGTGCCAGAAAGTGTAGATAAGGATATTCGTCGGGAGCGTAAACGGTTTTCCTTTCATGAGATTCGAGAGGAAAAAGGAAGTTGTTAATGATTATGGGGCATTATTAGCGTCTGGGTCTGTGTAGTCTGTTTCTGGTGAGGAACGTGAATAGTGATATATACTCCGGTCCCGTGTAAATAGCCTCCCATGAATGTGCCAACATTGTCTCCATTCTTCCCTTCTTGTTTAAACTTTCACCCACTTTGTCTCGTCCTGGTCCTGGTCCTGGTCCTGGTCCATATCCTTATTTATCCTCCTGCCCCACTGCCAATCTCATCTACTATACTATAGATCTCTCTGTACTCCATGGCCCACAGCAACATCCTAATTCTTCTCATAACAAAGCGACACGTTCATGAATTGATTTCTCACCATTTAGCATTTGCACCGAGTCAAATAAGGTGTGGTCTTTGGCTTTGACTTCGACTTTCCTTTGAATATTAAGTTTTTTCGTCACACACACGCTCTCTTTCCATTATAACAACTTTGATTTCCTATTTTAATAATTTTTAACCTTTCAAAATTTTGTATAGGTATATAATTTTTAAACGCTTCGAAATTTTATATTTTTAGAATTTTTAAACGCCTCGACATTTTCTATTTTTAGACTTTTGAAGCGCTTCAAAATTTTTAATTTTTACAATTTTTAAACCCTTCATTTTTTCTATATCTGCAACTTTTGAAAGCTTAAAATTTTTATATTTTTACAATTTTAAACGCCTCGAAATTTTCTATTTTTATATTTTTTAAGCGCTTCAAAATTTCTGTTTTTTACAATTTTTGAAATCTTCAAAATTTTATTCTTTAGAGATTATTAAACGTTTCAAAAATTTTCATTTTAACAATTTCTAAAGACTTTAAAATTTCATATTTTAAAAATTGTTAAATCTTGTCACGAATCTAGCAGTTTTACAATTTCACAGTTCAAAATTTTATATTTGTTTAAATTATGAAACATTTTCAAAATTTTCTGTTTTTAAGATTTTGAAAGCCTCCACATTTTCTGTTTTACAACTTTTAAAAGTACTAAATGTGAGTGGAAATGAAAGTGAAATAAAATGAAATAAATGCCACAGTTGCAATTCCACCTTTCGCAATTGATGGTCGGAAAGTGTGCGTCTGTGTGTAAGTGTGTCTGTCTTCCTGCTCGTCTGTCGGTTTGTGATAGTATCTTGTGGGATAAGAAGGAAAGCGACAGGTCATGGATTATATTGGGTAATGTATTAGAGAAGGAATGTAGGTTGAAGGCTGTAGGGAAGAAGGTAATGTAATGTATTTGGAAACGTTACGTTCCCATCGCCCATCTCCCATCGCATCGCATCGTCTTGAATGTGGGTGAGTGTTTGAGTGTGAAAAGTTTGGAAGAACATTTCGTAACTGCTCATTTGATGTGATAAGCTCACATCAGCCAAGAGAAAGACAATTGAATGGACGTCTACCTACATACATATACCAGGCATGTGTGGGGGACTACACACAAAAAGTGTGAGGTGGGTGCTCAAATGTTCTCTCTGTGTAGATATATACACCGTATTTGTTCGAATAAGTGAACCCCGGAAATTACTTATTTTTCCGCTTACTTACTTATCTCCGCTGGTTTGCGTACCGGCAATTTTTAATGAAACGCCCACATTAAAAAAATCGCAAAAATAAAACAAATGACTTTTTTAAAAAAATGAAAAAATAAAAAATTGGCGTTTTCAAAAGGTTCAAAAGCAATAAAATAAACGTTTTACAAAAGTTTTTTAAAACCATACAAGTAAAAAAAAATGGCATTTTTCAATACTGTAAAAACAAAAAAATTATTTTTTTTAAAAAAGTAAAAATACAAAATTCACGTTTTTCAAAAATCATACCAATAAAAAATTGCAGCATTTTAAAAACCGTCAAAATAAAGGTGGCGATTTTCAAAAATCTTGCAAATAAAAAATTTTCGTGTATCAAAAACAGTAAAAATAAAAAACGACGTTTTGAAGAACCGTAAAAACAAAAAAATTGACGATTTAAAAAACCTTAAAAATAAAAAAAATTGACGTTTTGAAAAAACCGGGAAAATAAAAAAATTGAGGTTTTGAAAAAACCGGGAAAATAAAAAAATTGACGTTTTGAAAAAACCGGGTAAATAAAAAAATTGACGTTTTGAAAAAATCAGAAAAAATTGACGTTTTCGAAAAACAGAGATTTATCAAGTAATGTAATTGTACAAGTGCAAGGTGTGCAAACGAACAAATACGGTATAGTAAATATCATTCTATGGGAGTCTGGCCCTGTTCTGGTTTTCTTTCTGGTTCTGGTTCTGGTCCTCGCTCTGACTTGACTTGACTATTACATTCACTCACTCACCCTCCACCTCTTTGAGGTAGGTACTTAACTTGGTCTTCGATATACCTCCCGTACACGGTACGTTGAACGTAAAAGTACAGAGATTTTAGTGATAGGTTCAATAAATTTCATGATAATGGGTGTCGCCTCACAGCCTCGTGAACCATAGAACACTCAGGAAGAGTGAGACCATGCCATGATATACTATAGTGCCTATAGTGTACAACCAATAGAGTACTATATCCTCCAATATAAAATAGCCATAGGTACAAATGTACTTCTTATCGGAACAGGGAAGCATTTTGGGCTTAGGAACTTTCTAGACGGAAGGATAGACGAAGACGAAATGTAGACAAAAGGAGGGAGAGAGTTAAACTCGTAAGTGAAGTAGACCAGCACTGCCAAACCATCTTGGCTGAGCTCTGCAGAAGCTTACCTCACTTGCTATGACTTGCACTTTCCACTGCCTTTCCCCATAGTCCATAGGTATGTTCCTTCCCACGATTTACGTCCTCATGTATCTTTACAT
>JAAXYX010001171.1:0-25695 GCA_036851915.1 Ptenothrix huangshanensis
CAAGAAGTCAGGGGACGAGTGGTGCCAGGGGACGAGAGGTCAGGGGACGAGTGGTGTCAGGGGACGAGAAGTCAGGGGACGAGAAGTCAGGGGACGAGAAGTCAGGGGACGAGAAGTCAGGGGACGAGTGGTCCGGGTACGAATATGTAGGGGACGAGTGGGCAGGGTACGACTTGGGTGGCTGGGTGGGTACCATTCCAAATAGCGAATAATGACAAATTCACTTGACTGATGCATTTCGGACTGGTGCGGATCCTTGGTGCTTATAACGAATGCATCTTACTGGTGCATTGTGGGAAATTCAAATTCCCTAGTGCACTAACGTCTTGTGTTGAAATGTGTTGTAGATCCCTACCCTTGTGTAGATCCGTACGCCCGTACCTATTTACATCCCAAACAGCAGCTTTTGGATTCCAATTCCAAGTTCACTTTAATTTGAGTCAAATGTGGTTAGTTTTTTAGCAGCAGTTGGTAGTTTGTCATTTTGAAAACAATTATTTGTATTTCACGGTGATCACAAGAATGCAAGTAGATTTGCATGTTATTTTATCGTTCGGAGCACTTGTGTAAAAGAATCTGCCAGCTTTCATCAGTTTCATCTTCAATCTTGTTCTGCTGGTACTTGGAATCGATTGGATTGGTAAGCAATTGCATTCAGCATTTGGCATTGAATCATTTAAGCCACAAGTTATTTCAACATTGACTTTTTAAACGCTTATGAAGTCTTGTCCGTGTTGGACATTCATTTGAATGGGAAGAAATGATGTAATTTTTGTAATTTTTACAAATAATTATATGGTGGACACTGCAAAGCAGATACTAATAATAATAATTATTGGTAATGTAACTTGGGGGAAAAATTCAATGAAGGATTTGCGTAGGCTTACAGTCTCTTGAACTCCCAGCGATCACTTCGGCTACGAGCTGTCAACCGTTTTGATCTGAACAGATGACAGCAGAGCTTGTTTACAATTTCGTCCCTTAAAGGCATCTATTATTTTATTCTTGACGATATTGACATTACACAACTGTTGTTTGGTTTTTCACGCCTGCAGCCTGAGGTTTCTACCTTAAGCAATAGACAAATTGCGTCAAATCGTTTTCATTAAAAGTAAAAACGTAACGACAAACAGTAAACCGTTTGTTATAGGTATGTGGCTTTAAATATTGTTGCGTGTCAGTTTTCTCAAATTACGTCATACATGACCTACGTGAAATTCGGAGTTTTTTTTAATAATTATAATAAGAATTATTATCCTAATCACAAGGGCCCTGGTGTATGTTTTCTGTTCAAATGCGTAGTTAATCTTCAAGAATTATTTAACTGTGTAGCTCCTAGCTTAGTTTTTATTCATAGCCCCTTGTTAATTTAACGGAGGCGGAGAAAGGGGACGTAAAATGCTACCCCAATACTACAGTAGTACTTACACAGTAGTGCACAGTAGCAAATAATTAATTACTGATATTTAACAGGTGACAGGATTTCTATCATCTTTCTACTAATTTATTGAAGGCTTCAACATCCACGTATTTTTAGCGTTTACCGGTTCTGTCGATAATCGGATTCAATAGAGTAAAGACATCTAGAGGCGGCTCACAATTAAAGCAAAGCAGCAATCGAAATCCAATACTAGAACAAAATGAGTGGGAATAAAAGCAAAATGGAAAAACAGGACGTCTTCCAAGCTGTTCTGTTGGCAGACAACTGCGAAAATTATTTGTTTGGAGAAAATTGTTCGTTTCTGCCTGAGGTAATTTATGTGCTAGTAACGTTAATACATAGCTGTTACAAGATCTACCATTATTTTGTACAGACAAATATTTGCGTTTTATATTGCATATCTAGGGGCTTATAAGTCTTGCGAATCGAAAAATGATCGACTATTCTCTGGAAGCTTTGACTGCGTCTGGATTTAACGAAATTTTCGTATATACCACAAGAAATTCGGAAGAGCTGAAGGAGCACATCAGGTATTAAGTTTGTGTTTGTGAAGATATTCAACACAGGGAAATACATATATAATTAGCGTTCCTTATGACATGCCAGTCAGTAAAATGATGCAATAAAATTTGTGTTCCTCAATGTTACTTTCAGGGTGTCCAAATGGTCCAACCTGTTAACAACAATAACTGTAATAACATCGGAAGACTCACAGACCTTAGGTGATGTACTGAGAGACTTGGATGCATCAGCCATATTAAGAACAGATTTTATCCTCATGAAAGCTGGTGTAGTGACGAATATGCCTTTAAAACCATTACTGGAAAAGCATCGTGAAACAGTGAAACTGGACAAAGGAGCCGTAATGACACTAGTTCATAGAAAAATGTCGCCTGGACATGGATCCCGATCAAAAAATGTCAATCACGTCGTTACCGTTGATACAAAAACTAACAAAGTTATTGCCTACAGTTTTAAACTGTCAGGGAAGAAGTTGTCGATTCCGTTGGTAATTATATTATTAATATAACTGAGCTATATGCAATATTCTCATGCATATCGTCGTTGAAGGAAACACCAAATTGCGGAATTTGTTAAAATATTATTTCTAATGAATGAAGTTGGAACCAGTAGTAAGTTGTAGTTTCTCATCACTATGTATTCCACGTTAAAAAATTATAGGCATATTCAAATCCAATGAGAATTCTCGTTAAATTCAAAACTGCGCTATTTCTATTTGAGAAGAACGAAAAATTGTGGAGTAGAACCTGAAAAACATCGTATTCCGCAACGTTAATTCGTCTCAAACTAATAGATCAGCGATTTTCTTCTCAATGAAAGTAGTTCTGCAACGTTGGTTCTTCCGATATCCGATTGCAAATGATAGTACATAAAGATATAATTTATAGTAGGAGATATTGGGTTTGGTATATAATGGATGAATCCTTAGTTACAATCGTTTATTCTTTTCTAATGCGCAGGAAAATGTTCAACCGGAAATGGAAATGTACCTGGACACATGTGATACTGGAATCGCAGTTTGCTCTTCTTGCGTACCTCCACTTTTTACCGACAATTTCGATTTCACAAACATGGATGATTTTATACGTGGCATTCTTATTAATGAAGAAATCATGGGCAATACATTGTACTTACATCGTCTGGAATCTGGCTATGCAAATTGTGTCATTGATTTTGATACGTATAAAGGAATCAGGTGTGTAACTGAGTGACATAGAGCTTTCCCTTACTCCCACATTTATGGTGAAAGAGCATTACTGACGGACTTCATAATTAACCTTTGTGTTCTTTATTTTTGAAGCATGGATATTTTGCAGCGTTGGAGTTACCCACTTGTACCGGATATGCCTTTCGGTGCCTGCAACTCGAATTCAATCTACCCGTTTCATTATAACTTCACCTACAAAGGAACAGGGATTAAGATCGGACAGTAAGTTAATTTATATATTAATATATTAGTTTTCAAGCTGGTTAATTTCAATTCTATAGTAATGTATGGATAAAATAATGCTAATACCAAGAAATAATAACATATCTTTGCGAGTAATTTAGCCAGACGAAAATGTATTGGAGTTGTGACTCTGTGTATGTAACTTTAATATGATAATTTTAAAGAGGAGCAGATGTTGGACCACTTGTTCTTATTGGTCATAATTCAGAAGTAGGAAAAACTTCGACGATCATCAACAGCTGTTTAGGCGACAGGTGCAAAATTGGCCGAAATGTAATAATTAAAAACTCTTTCATTGGGAACAACGTTACCATCGAGGTTGGTCGACTCGAATTTTTATCATTCTGGTTTTATTGAATTGTAATTACCTATATATTTTAAGGGTGGGTAGAACCAGCGTGCGTAATTTCGAATGCGCTTGATTTATCATATTTCAGGACGATTGTCAATTGCACGAAAATATCATAGCTGATGGCACCACGGTGGCGAAGGGAACAGAGCTAAAACCATGGGTATTAGTGGAAGGTACTTCGCAGCAGAGGATACAGCTTCCATGTGTTAGTAAGCTTCCTGTGGCGGAAGAAGACTCATCCGATGATGATGATGACGTTGTAGCCGTACAGAGGCCCAACGAGCCTGATGGATACGGCACTTTAGATATTGATTTTAAAAGTAAGTATTTTGTGTATCCTCCGATCATTCAATTGTAACAGAGATTGTGCTTTATAAACATGTAGGTCTGCTTACTTTCCATGTAATCATTTGAATAATTGTTACTTTTGTTATAGTGTTTAGCTCAGAAGTAATGGATAGTTTACAACGTGGCTTCCAAGAAAATGTGGCTACTGAAAATCTTATACTAGAAATTAATTCCTCCAAATATGCCTACAATATTGCTTTCAAAGAAGTAACGATTGCGTTGACAAAAGGCGTCCTCGAGTTAGTTGTTAAGCTTAACCCCGACTTCCTCGAAACTCCAGTAAAAGTTCAGTGGACCAAAACGAAGGAATCCTTTATGAAATTTATAAGCCTCTTTCAGCACTACGTAAAGACTGAAGAAGCTCAAAATGATTTGTTAATGTCGCTGGAGGTAAATTTATCATTGGCACTTGTGACTGCAGATGCAAAGCATGACATATATTCAAAAAACCCATTTAATGCTACGGAAAAGGTGTTTTCTATTTCAACGACGATGTAGCAAGTTACATTTTTCATGTCTAATGTCAGATGCATTATTTCTGATTTCAGGAGTATGCCAACGATCATGTCTATTTTCGATCGCTGTTAATGCAATGTTTGCATCTTCTTTATGGTGAAGATATTTTATTGGAGGATTCAATTCTCGAATGGCACAAAAGTGATTCACTGTATGAAGCCGGCCAAGAATTGAGAACTTTGGTAAGTCAAATTGCTCATGTACTGATAACAATTCGCTTATTGTTGTCGTCTTGTATTAACGTTTATTATTTGAAACGATTTCTTAATTTATGTATTTACAGGTTCAGCAGTTTATTAGTTGGTTGGAAACAGCCGAGTCGGATGACGATAGCGATTAAGTTTGTACAGTAAACGAAAATGTGTTGCTAAATAAAATAAAATTGAACTTATTATGCTCATTTTAAATGTTTACTAAGTCCTGAGTCATTTTTATAACTATCTTTAACATTTTCCCTCACCGTCAAGTCTAAATTCTGTGCATTAATATTGCATCACATCACATTGTATAACAATTTGTTTGCGCTTTAAATGCGTGCGTCAGACAATAAGTAAATTCATAGTTACGGTTGAACTTTATGTTGATGGTTAATGTTTATTGAGGAATTCATGACTTACTTTTAATTTATAATTTATTACCATATGGTAAGTGGCAATTTGGTTAAACATTAACATAACATTAAAATGCTTGAGTGAATTTTGAAAAACAGCTCTGCTCAAATCAACATGTGGTTATAGCACTTAAAATTAGATAAAAGTAGACATTTCAAAATTAATACACAACACATTCTAGACGTTACAACGTTTTGACTCGCTGGAATTTTGTTGTTTATCTGTACCTTATAATCAGGTAACTATAGTGTCTCACTTTAGTCACCAGCTTTGGGACTGGGACAAACGTAGATATAATTAACCGACTTGCACAGAATTTCCCAAACGGATTGAATTGACTTTCAGGGTGTATAATGATTCACATATTTAGAATACGAAACGACTTATGAATTTTAAATGTTGGTCTTATGGTTCTTTATCGTTAGGTTAATCTCTGTTGCATATGAAACTTACATGACTAATATTTGTACTTGAAAGTTGCAAGGTGCGGTCAACAATTCAACATCGATGACGATGACGATGAGAATGAAAATGTAGATGAATCACAGATAAGTATTTTCATTGTGAATCTGGTTTTGGGATTCTCGGGAATTGTCATTTGGTTCTTCGTACTCGAGTTGGTAGCGATTGTTTAAGTGAACGAAGTAACAGCTGATTGGTCCTTTCCCCTTGACCATTATGAAGCCTCTCGGTTGACACCTTACTCCCATTTGAAGTAACAATTTGGCACTTGCTTCTGTTAACTGTCAACAACATGTTCATTTTCAAATGCTCCGTTTAAATAAATGTGTATTCTTATTATTCTGCGTAAGATTTTTGAAAATACTTGATTTATTATGCCAACCTGAATTCTGCCTGGCTGTCCAGTGGAATCCATACGAGAAGCTAAATTAACTGTATCACCCCAAATATCGTACAGCGGCTTCTGAACTCCGATCACTCCAGCCACTACAGGCCCGCAGTCCAACCCTGAATTGTATGTATGAATGGCGATTTTACACACTACGAACGCAACCGCATGCTTCACTCTAAGCGAAGCAGCTTTTAGTAGTAAATTGTTTCAAAGTGAGTAGTTTAATTACCGACACGGAGTTGAAAATCTTGAAAAGCGTCTTTGTTAATTCCTTGTAAGCGTAGCATCATTGATGCTGCAAATCTGACAAGTGTCAATAAATTCCTGCGCCTTTTATTTAAATCCTCTGAGTCTGGAGAAGGACTATTTAAGTAAAACTGCGGTGGGGCATAGCTGAACAAGAAGTGCTTAAATTAATTCGCTGACATGCTTGCCGACAATTTCATAATGATCAAAACAGCTAATAGCTAATACTACAGGTAATAGGCACAAAGTAATTTTATCCGATCATACATAGCTCTTATCACTTACTCTGAAGCTACAGATGCAGTTGAAGTTCGACCTGGCTCTCTGACTTCTAAGCCACAAGCAGCCATGTACGTACTTCCAATCACTTTAATCTTCTCAACTTCATCGAAATCCACTAAGGCCTGTGGTACAATAAGCGAAATAAAACCACCAAAAACTTAACTCATTGAGCAAAATAAAGCAAAAGGAAGAAACAGAAAAATTGTAACTAAAAATACATACTTGGTCAAACTCTACAATAATTTCGTTGAGAAGCTGTAAACATTTAATTCCATGGTCATTGAGATCATTTTCCGCATAAAAGTCCATAAAATTTGGGATCGAAGCTGAAAACAAATAAGATGAGATTATAATAGAAATTAAAATTTTCTTTCAAATCTAAGTCAATGCATTAGTATCGATTCAATTTTTTAAACTGGTTTTAACAGGAATTAAGTAATACTGAAGTAACTCACCGAACATAACAGAAATATTTTGGTAGCTCCGATTGTGACCTTCGCTGGACCGATTAGGATCCATGTAGATTTTGGCTAAAGACATGAGAAAGAAATTGCTCAATGTAATGAAATCAACCTTTGTGCGTAATTATAAAACATGAGGATTACCGATATTCAATTTACCGATCTGAAGAGGCAGAATATTTTGAATGAGTATTGTATTAATTTCATGGGTCAACTGAGCTTCCTTGTGCTCTTCAGTCAATTTCTTCTTCCATATGAAATCCAATCGGTTTATGTATTCCATCTGTCAACATGCATTTCCAATTTAAAAAAGATAGTTCTGCTGTTCAAGGAAATAAAATATCAATTTAAAGTTAAGTACAGTCGTTAAGAAAGTATAAAAACCAAATGAAATACCTGCCTATCCATAAAATGCAAATAAAGAACAATTTTGACAAGATAAATAACATGTGAATAGACTGCAGGTAACGCAGGACCTGCTCCAAAATCATCCTGAAATTAAAGCACGAATCACAATACTTTTAATCTCATTTATTCGGAAGAAAATCAATTATGTAATTTCATGGCCACATTATGGAAATTACTCAGGAATTATCCTTACTGATAACATGCAAAGATGGACTTACGTCAAAAACGTTTTTGCGGAAATGGAACATAGTCAGACTATATATGGACAATGAGATTACACAAAGGAGTAACTTGAGAAGGTAGTTGATGCGGAAGAAGCCGTTGACAAGAAGGAAAGCCAAGGCACAGCTGTACGTGAAATACTATGAAAATAAAATTTAATTTATGAGAGATTTTCCCCAAGCCGAACAACAGCTAATGAGACGAGTGTTTACATCCAAACGTTGTCTTTCTCGTTATAAGCTTTTGGCATAATTTATACTAGCTTTAATTAACTTCATAGAATGCTTACCCAAGGAGACTGACAGTCCTGGTCGGATGCAGCATTATCTCCCGCATTTTCATCTTCAGGTCCTACGTCACATTCTACCTGAATGATTTATGGAATTAATCAATTTACTTTATAAATACGTTTTGAAACATCAAAAGGAGACATTTTCGCTGCAGTTTTGCCCGACACTAAACCCTTTTGATTTTGAATACTTGACTACACAAAACAAGACTGATGATAGCTCAATCAATTTTAAAAATGTGCAAAACCAGTGCATAAAAATTGACGGGGTGAATTAAACGAAAATTTGACACTTGGAAAAGGCTGAGTGGGCATGCATGGACGTGTAGTCTGTAGTGAGGTAGTTGATATTATCAGATATTATAACTTCCAAGCTACACAATGTGTCCTTATACTGTGGATAAATGCATATAATTTGAGCAGAGAATTATTTAGAAACGTCGGAGAGGATAGGGACAACGTACCACGTCGATAATGGCAAACGTTGAGATGAGAAAGGAAACGGTTAAGTAGATTAGAGTCCGAATGAGAAGACTGTTGGTAACGGTGATGGAAATATTGTAAAAGAAACGAACGAGAGGACTCTGAGGCTCCGGAATTCGATCCAACTCCCGATGAGGATCCTTCATTCGACTCCATAAATAACCAACCCAAACAAATGGAAAGACAGAGAGCAGGAAGCTGAAGACCGTTCCAAATGCTACCCACAGTACAATGTGATTCCTAGACACGCACAGAATACTAATTAGCCAAATATTTATATCACACACTATTCTCTCTGACTCTGACACTGAACTACACTCACTTTCAGCGGCATTTGTAACAACAACTGCGAATATGATGATCGTAAACAAATCGACATTCGTAAACACGAACACGACTGAACTTGAAAATGGACCATAAAATAAATATTTAATAAATGCCGGCTAACCTTGGCATAATAAGCCCTTGAACGATTCCCATGCAAACGAGGACAAAGAGAGAACAGCCAATGTAATATTTAAATAAGGGGTCGCCCTGCATCTGAAACTGAATTTCCGTCTCCATTGAGTTGAATGTCATGAGAATCGGTGTTTCATTCAGTGTCACACTGCTCCGCTTCCTGCCGCACCACTGACTATATTTCACAAAAATATCCTCAACAATATAGGCTTCCAAATGCATGATTCTTGCAGAAATATTTTTCCTGCGTGCAAGTTTAGAACCGGCAAACAAAATATGCTAAAACTCACTCTGTCTTCCTAAGGGGCATTTCGTCGATTGCTTTTGCCATTTTTTCATTGACTTGTGACCTGTATTAAGAAAACACTAGACATTTTTACACGTCGTGAACAAAATTCAAAAGTAAAAAAGAAAAGAAATTAATCCAAATCATGGGTGTACTCACATTAAATTACGAAAATTAACAACATCCGCAACTCCCGCTACCAAATCCCCTCTGGCTACACGACCCAAAGATTTTTTCTAAAAATAATATTCATATAATTTTAATCTCATTAACACAGATAACACAGACTTCTTAGCATTGTATATTCCTTTGTTTTTTAAATCGAGTGCATTGACTAGTGGCACTATTCGTCTGCACTCATGTTTAAATAATTTATTTACTCGGAGTAGATCAGCTGATTTGATCCCAACCATTGATGCTTGTCTTCTTAAAACCGGTCCAGGCGTTCCACGATAATAGATGCTTTTATTATTTGTGGACAACATTCCATCTTCATTGTAACGGTCTTCTGTAATCTTCTGACCCACCTATAATTAAATTTAGCATTAAATGAATGCTGAATTCGCTGCCATATGTAGGAAGTGATACATCGGAACTATATATTATACAATATAGCTGTAATGGAGAAGGCTCTAATAAAACTTTTAAATAAGGTTTTGTTAATAACAAAATTTGCAGTATTATTTTGCTTGTAGCAACTTATATACCTCATGAATAGGGACGATAAGATATGTTTCAATATTATTTTCTGCCAAATATTTATCCCGATGCTTTCCATAATAAGGCTCGTACTGGTACTCGTCACCCAAAATATTTTTCGTTTGCTCAGTTATATGAATTCGTCTGCTTTGTGTATAAATGAAATTATTTAATTTACACTTGCATTTACTGCAGTCATTATTCTTGCGCAACGAACAAAGAAATGCACACATTTGCTGATAGAAAAATTCTGAAATAACTTGCCCTGCCATTCCGGACTGCTCCATGTGATTTGCGATGGTGACGTCTTTGCTCCAGATATCATACTGCCATTTGTAAATACCCAGTAATCCGCTCAAAATGTTGCCGGAATGAACGCCAATGCGCATCGAAACATCCACTTTGAGTTTTTCTCTAAATATGGCCAAACAGGTTGGAAATTTAACATGACTACAGAATCACGAAGAATCACGAGAAACATTATGCAAATTGAGACTCTGTGGCCATGAGCCCCAAAAAACTTACTTGACATCTTTGATGATTTCAATCATTTCGAAACCGAGCTGAATGCAATTTTTGGCGTGGGCAGGAGTTGCATTTGGAAGACCAGAGACACAGTAGTAGCAATCGCCCAGTAATTTAATTCTGAGACAATTATACGTCTTTAAACAAGATAAGAAATATTTTTGAAATTGCCTACATGTCAGTAATATTACTAGGTTGAAAAGTGGAGCAGCTGCGATAGAAATGAATTATTCATAGAGTATTCGATCGTACCGCTGCTGCTTCGTCAAATCTGCCAAAGAGCTCATTTAGTGTTTCCACAAGTTCATCCGCTTTCAGTTTGACGGTCAGTGGAGTGAAATTAACAATGTCTGCATACAAGATCGTCACATTGTTATGTTTCTCTACAAAGAGATCACTACGCCAAAGGAAAAAGATAAAAAATGTATGAAGTCATCAGACTGACATTCCCCAATCAATCAACGTTAATGTTAAAAAATCCACACAGTGTGATTGGCAATGCCCATCTGATTTATGCTTGACACAAATTAATTATTGGTTCTTAATTGGTAATTATTACGTCTGCCTTGGTATTGGATGTGTACCTGAACGGTTTCTTTTGCATGAGCGCTTTATTCTTGCGACTGTGGTGATTGTGATGGTGGTGAAATATATGACGGGGATCATGATGTAGCAGGCCCCCGTGACCGTTGGAACTGATTTTCTTCATCTCATGATCATGTCTGAGCGAGGTGATGGCAGACAAGAGCTCTGTTTTCACTTTCACTGAAATGTGACTGGGTAAAATACTGAGTAGGAGCTGTTCCTGCAATGTACATTATTCAGCATCAATTGATTTCGTTTCGTTTCAAGATAATATTCAATTTCAAGATGGCACTTATTCACCCAGCTTAATACAGATACATGCACATGGCATAATTGGTCATGTAAGAATGTAACAATGATAGGTTAGGCATGGGATGATGGGATGGAATTATGGAATGGAATACTAAAATACCTAGTAAGGAAAGAATGGAAGGAATTGAGGAACGAGGGCACACGTAAGGATAAAAAGTGGCAACAAGTGCATATTCAGCTTGGGCGCACGAGACAGACATGAAAGGGAAAAAGACGCGATGCGGCTCTTCGACTCTTCGACATTCACACAACCGATTGCATTGTGGTAATCTAATTATTCTAATTATTTATAAAGAATATAATTATTAAAAGTTTGCGTCTAGAAGCAGAGAGAGTCAGACATGACTCACATGACACCCTGCCATTTGGTTTAGCTGTTGCTCAAAGTATTGATCAAACTGCACAACTGTTCCCATGCATAAGTGCCTACTCGAAATGAGCATTTATAATTACACGACTAAAATACAAAGCTAATTACCACTGCCAAACAGACATGAACTACATCATTTTGCGCTTAATTTTCCACTTGTCATGTATGTACGTATATCTGTATGTGCTCGTGAATGCTTGAGTTCTGGTGCTGACGGTGCAATGCAAACGCAGTAAATATGTGGGCACGTTTTTTATCTTGCTTGCGCACGTCTCTCCTATCATCCTATTTGAAAAGGAACGGGAAAAGGCAAAGAGAAACTTTAAAAAAATTCCAATGCTGTAATTTGCTATTGATTAGCATTAATTTGGACGACAAGTAAACGGTAGACAGTGTCAACTGCTAACTGTAGAGTGTGATCACTAATGTAATTACTATGTTAGTTGTGATGTGCAATCAACGTGTTTCTATCTGCAGATCCCTGCGAGTGAGTGAGGGCTGGACTGCTGGGTTCATGTTGTTCTCGTGGAATCAGATTCCTACGAATAACTCAGAGGCAGTGTTGACGTGGGCAAATATTTGTAAATGTCACATTTAGTTTCGCAAATATTACCATGCAGATGGTCAACAATTATTTTAATGCTAATGGAGTCCATTAATTTTACGATTACGATTCGAGACGAGAGAGCTATGGCGTACAAAGAAAAAACGTGTTACGCATATTGTGCTAAAAATGTAAAGTGCCCTGATGATGGCTGCATGTTCCTACATGTATATGTGGGTCGTGGACTGATGCAAATACACCTAAAGACAAGGTAGCAAGAGCAAGTAGTAGACGGTCAACTACAAGTATACCAATTCGGTTAGAGAAGACATTATACTCATTTACACTGTTTTTCTGCAGTCACAAAAGTAAAGAAATGTCTAACCTCTTGATCTTTCTCATATTTCTTCTTGATTGTACTTTTAATGTATCCACGGCGATCAAGAAAAGCTCTTCTGATCGTGATCTCACTTAGAAGTTGAGAGTAGAGTCCAACCACGTTGCCACACAAGTAGTAGACCATGTCAGCTATGATCTGTGCAACAGACAGAAAGAGAGACAGAGACAGTCAATTAAACATTAAATCATCCCAAGTACATAATCATATGCATTCACATTACATCCATCCATAAATCCGCTCGTCATTTTTCATCACATAATCACGGCGAGTGGCTTTGGATCTCATCGCCGCCTTATGCTTCCACACCTATGGACTCACAACTTGATAAATACACAATTAACCTTATTGTCATGTCCTTTTTGTTCACATTTTCTAAGCCTGACTTTGGTATCCCTGCCACAAAAATGGTCGTAAAACCAAAAGAACACAAGACTCGAGATTACCAAGTGTGAGCGTCTGATTGTGAGTTGTGTGAGGAAACGAGTGTAGCTGTAAGGCATTCACATCCACATCTCAGCGTTCAGTGTTAAGAGCAAATTGTAGAGATTGGAAATCCCATGAAACCTCAAACTCATAAACCTTCAAACGGTCACAGCACATAAGCAGACAGGACAGGACGAGATAGGACACAACACAATGCTCTGTGATTCCTTCAACTCTAAATAACAATATATTAAAAGGAGAAGGAAAGCTTGTGATTGCAAGTTCTATCAAAGTATGTACTAAACAAAGACAAAATCCGTTTGCTTTATGATGGCTGGAATCACAGGATCATATCAAGTGTCTGAGGATGGAAAAGAGGAAGGGAGAAAAAACTATGGAAGATTTTGAGATCGTACTCATGGAAGGTTTGGTTGTGTGTTTAACTTGTGTTTTCTGATAGTCTGCGCATTTTGGTAGGAATTGGATTTTATCACTTGAGTACCTTTGGACAAAAAACTATTTCGGCATTCATCATTTATAAATCTCCAATGTATAAATGATTTAGAGTTTGCCATTATTTTAATTTTATACTCATGTGTAGCAATTCCTCTTTCCAACGTTACAATCGACTTCACTCGCTATCTTTCGTCTCATCTTTAACTATAATAGCGTAAACAGATGAAGGTAAGTCTGGAAGCGACTTGAGCAACAACATATTACACCTACATATAGACGAACTTAATGGTTCTGCAACTGCTACTGTGCAACACTCAAGTTCTCGAATCTATCAGCTACGAGTCCACGCTTCGTCTTCAACAAAAAAATCAAGATGAACAAATGATTGATCCCACAACATTTGGGCGTAGGTGAATAATTTTTGCATGCTGATCTAGACAGTAACAACAACCGGGAAAAACAAGCTTGGGAGGATTGCCGACTCAACGATGATTTGTTAATAGACGACTATAGCTGAAATTAAGTCTAGAATTGAGATTCGAAAGATACGATCAACTGCTAAAGCCACATTCGTAGAAAAAGTCAAGTAAACAAAGATGTGGAGAGCAGAACGCGATTAGAAATCGGAGCATAGTGTATTCGACGTATCTAATCTTAGTTTATGTACGAAATCTTATTGGACTACATCCGGGTGTGCATACCATGGTGGCTCGGTTTTTGGCTTGATCGTACAGGAAAATGCCGGCAAAGAGGAGATGAAGAATACTGACGATAGAGCCGAGGATGATGGCATAATACTTCCTGGGAAGCGGTAGAAAGAAGTAGATAATGATAAGCGTTTGGAAGGCTATCGGGGTTCGGCTTCGATGTTCAAGAACATAGAAATACGTTGACAATCCAATATCCGCTCCAACAATCAACAGAGCTATCAGTACAGACGTAACCACCTGTGCCCACTTAGATGAGCGGAAAACTTGTTCATCGTTTGTCACAACAAACGCTAAACCACAAAAAAATGCGATGATCCCATGAACAGTGACTTCAGGAAGAGCTGCCGAAAGATCATTCTTCGCGAGACGAAACCAGCAACGAAAAAACAAACAATACAAAATATCCATTATTTATCGGATGATTTACAAGTGCGGTATTTTTCAATCAAAAATCATATACATAAAACATTAGAATTACATGATTGTAAGCGAGAAGGACGCAGATGAGAGCCAAGCTGATCACAATCTGAAGGAGGAGAAAAACAACAAAGTATGCGTTCTGAAGCCGCTGAACATACCGCTCATAAAGTTCACTCAAGTCGTTTATTCGAAAATTACTCTGTGAATGCAACAAAAGGAACAAAATGAATAAGACACAATCACTGGATAAGTTCATGAACACTTAAATTATTCACTTTAACCCACTACAGGGTAATTTAATGGCAATAAAATGGATCTGTGATTAATTATACGCGTCTTTTAGGAAGGAGCGTAATTTGACTAGAGATTGTCTTGACTGACCCTGAGGTAACTCCAAGACCAATTGCGGTCGTCTATGTGATGGGAATATTCGGTGGAGCCCGAGTCAACCAGAAGCGAAACCTGACTCTGGCGCCGCGAAGAACTTAAAGAATTCCTTGCCAGAATTCCAATGCCCGTCGACAAACTATCACCACTCATATTAACATTCATTTCATCGTGTCACATGGGACCCACTGCACAAAAAAAAACCGGTCCAATGTGTCCACCCGCTTGTTCGTCCTATCAATAAAACCACTACTAAACTAATAAATAAAAACAACCAGATTGACACTGAGGCACGAAAATCTGAATCCCCGTTTTCTTGTTCCTGCGGAGACATCGAGAGACTAACGCAATTTGCATTTCCAAGTCCTGTACAGGAATTGTCCTCATAGTCTTCATAATCAAAAGAGTCCCTTGTCCGAATTTGGAATTCACTCCTGTGGTCTGTAGTCTTGCCCCATATTTAATACACAATCACTGAATCACTTCAAATGTATCGGAGCGTAGACTCGTCACTTAAACTAATAATATGTAATAATAAGAAATTGTCCCCGGGTAAAAATCTATGCAGATTAGAATCAACACTTAAAAATTAAATCCCAAATCCTGTTCACTGGACACTTCTCGGAATTACTGATTTGGAAATGGGTGGAAGCACGTGGAGATGAATTGTGAGTAAGAAGAGGATGCAGGGACAGAATTTGTGTTTAGAATGGCACATTTTGACTTTTGATTTGTAATTAGTTGGAAATAAAGTAGGAGATGATTTGGAAGAGAAGTAGGTGCGAGTGTTGTTTGGTAAATGAGTGGCTCGTGTGGGTTGTTGGGATGGAAAAGGTAGCTGGTGTGTTTTGATCAGTTCTCGTGAGTTGTGTGTGCCGTGGACTGGGCTTCATAAGAATGATGAACTGGGGAATATTTCATCAATGTTTGATCAGTTGACTCTTGGCTCTGACTAGCTTGCTCCATGCTTTGTTGCTTGTGTAACCTTAAATTTCAACTCATCTGCTCACACATGAAAAAAACAAAAATAACCCCGGATTCCGCAATCTCTCCATCCCCTAGTCAGTAGTAAATAAATAAATACACTCATACGCTACGAGGAGAGTCACTGCGATAGTTGAGCTCTCAGCTCTCCATCTTCCCAGCACCGAACCATTCACAATTCAGCCAGTCAGCATTCCTTCAGCGTAGTAGCACTTTGATTCCAGCACCCAACAACAGCTCCACCATAATCAGAATCAACGCAGTCTCAACTTTTATCTCCTCGGCGCTCGTAAATCATAAAAAACGTTTGCAATTTTATTGACTATTTTTTAAAACACTATTTATTTCCACTCGTATCATTTGTCTTGTCTTGTCTTGACTTGTTGCTCAAACCTCGCTACCAGCACCAACTTGTGCACTTGTAGTCTCTCCAAACCACCACTCCTCATTACACGTCTCGTGCACCAGTAAGTAGATAGTTACTCTTGCTTCTTAGTCAACAACTCTATCCAATTCTCCAACACTTAAATATTATGATTAAAATGTAATTATGCTGGTACCCCGATACATAATGGATGACGACGCTTGAATAACTGCTGATTGTCGATGGCTGGGTTGAATTGAAAGGGTGGCTTGGCTTCGCTTGACTGTAGCTGCTGGAACAAAGTCAAAGGATGAGAAGGAGAATAGTTGCGATTGCTTATTGAGCTGATATTGATTGACAAGGGAAAACGGAGTGGAAAATCAAAATTTGAAAAGTGGTTGAAAAGTGTGAGGTGATTTGAAATGGTGCGAGGTGTCGTCTGTCGTCTTGTGCAGGTTGTGTGACTGAGGTAAAAAAGTAAAATAAGTAAAAAGTAAAGTAAAGTGTAGTCAGTTAGTGGTGGTAGTTGTAGTTGAGTTAGTCATGTTGAATGGAAGGCAGTGTTCTAAGTGTGGCAGGAGTGGAGACGGAGTTGTGGGTAAATGTGGATGTAAATGGAGTTGTGCGATCAGTGGAGAGTGAAGAGCAAGTGGAAATGTGAGAATATGAGAGCATGGGACTATGAGAAAGAGTCCAAGTTGAGAAGTGCAAGTTAAATAATAATAAATATCATAGTTTCGTTTCCAATGTGCCGTTGAGCAATGGACCAAGTTGCAACTGCTACTCTTTCTCGTGCTACGATCAAAAGTGTTGGCTGTGATGGTGTTGTCAGTTGGTTGGTGTGTTAGGGAACGTGGTCGAGCCCCCTCATCTCATCTCATATCCCACCGTTCAAATTACTATCACCAGCAACTAACTCTTTCGCCTCACTTTGACTTGGGCTTTGGCATTTAGCGAGTCAAGCTGTTGCTCTTCAAACTATTACGTACAATAATTTACTATCAACATCAACTGCTACTGGGACTCATTGAATATGCTCATGATAGGAAATCACAGGTTGATACGAGGATCACTGTGACATGGCTTAGGACGACTGGTGACTCTGGTCTCGTCTAACGTAGCCTCACTAGTCCCTTCACACACTGTCGTCACACGCGTCGAGGATAACTCGAATTCGTTTACACGGACGATATGCGACCGACAGATAACTAGGAATGGAGTGACTAAGTTAATGTCACGTCAGTTGTCTATCAGATCTCTGCCGTCGCAGTCCCACTTGGGCTCCGTCTCCTCGTCGTCATAATATTCCCATCGTCACAATCCTTTCGTCTTCCCTTTTCCTTTTCGTCCATCTCTATCTTGTGTTGTGTTGTGTGACGACGAGTGGCTTCTTCAATCTCTCTTTGAATGTCATGTCTCGTGCAGCCTCTTTAGACTCACCAGGGACAGAGATGTTTCATTCCAACCACAATCATTACAACTTCAACAAACTGCCTACCTTCCTTACTCATCACTGACTTGACTTTGTTTCCATTCACTCAGTCGAATGACTCAGTCACTGATTTACTCACTCACTGGCTGAATGAATGATGAGCGACGTGAAGAAGAGAGTGGTCCAATAGCAGGGGACATGACATGATGCATTCATTAATTAACCACGAGCAAAATATGGCAATGACAAGAATGAGTACTTGTGTACACAATGTACGAGGAGGTAGAGAAGAGGTGGCAATCGAATCCTTAAATCTCATCATCCAAATCCAAATGCAAACAACAACAACACGATATTATGCTGTAGTATACATGTTTTCGCGACTGTATTTACCTCCAAAGTCAAACTTGACTTGTCCTTTTCCTTTGAATATCTTAGTCGCTTACAAGTTTAAGTGATTTGTGCGTGTTGCTCGGGAGGCTTGGGTTAGAGTGGAGTTGGGTGTAATTATGGATGTTGATGAGCGATGATTGAGACGAGAGGGCAAAGATAATGAGGACAGAAGGAATGGGAGACGATATGTGACGGATTCATAGTTTGCTCTTGGCTTTGGCTTTCCTTCCACCACACACGTCATACACATGGATTGTCGTAGACTATTGTTGTTGCTATTGTTGTCGCTATTGTTGTGATTATGGAATGGAGAAAAGGAACAAATGCTTGCTCAACTTTCAAGTTTATTAATATCATAGAGAAACAAGCTATTGTTAGGGTATTATTACTTGGTGCGATACTTGTTTTAGACTTGATTGAACATGACAAAGTGAGAGCTCCTTTCCGTCAACCTGTCTCTGCCTCACCTTAATCATAATCATTAACTTGACTTTTCTTCACTTCACTCCTTCCCCAGCCATCACCTTTATGCTCCACTCAAGATCGTCACGTAAGCATTGTCGTCCAATGACTCAATGTAAAAAATGTCTCCTTCTTCTAATTATCAGTTACTCGACACTAGCTGTTGCCGTCGTGACGGAACGTGTCACCTGTAATTACCCTGAAGTTCAGGGAATTACGACTTGGTTCAGAATAAGCATGTGATTACAGGGTGCACTATTTGAATTTACATTCCAGTGTTTTCCTTCTGCATGTGTACTTACAGTCTACGTGACTTGAAGACAGTGATGCAATTTTCTTGTCACATCCTCGACTTTGAACGACAAACTTGGCCTGGGACTGACTTTGTGGAGCGGGCAATTAAAAAATTGATTTATGATCCACTCGATGGTACGAGAGCAGAAGAGGAGGATAGAGGATAAGAAGGTGACTTTGACACGAGGAGAGATATGAGTGGTGGTAGAAAGGACAAGATATAAGGTAAGGAATTGGAGGTAGAAAAGAGACTAGAAGGGACGCTGGACGCTGCGTATAAGTTTAACCTGTAGCTTCCTCTTGCCTTGCTAGGGACGAAGTGGTTAAAAGCAGGCTGGTTATTACGTAGGTGAGCGGAAAATGACTTGGATTGAGCAGAAGGATTGGAACAATTCGCTTTCTGTCTAATGTCGAAAAGGATTAACCCGAGAGGGAGAAATAATGGTGTGGTTGTTGGCAGTTGGTTGGGGTGAGAAGTTGGTGAAGATGATGATGTTTCTTCTCGTCTTGTCAGCTCAGTCGACTAATAAGGTGATCATTATGAGTATTTGTTTATGACCGACTGGAGGTTGTGCCACCACAGACACTGCCACAGGCACCCCGTGCACAGCTATAGCCATAGCTAATCCTAATTCCAAATGCCTAATGGTCTCATGGTAATTGAATGAGAGCATGGCTGGGAAGACATGAATGAAAAATCCCCAAAATACCTGCCATTTACTGTGTTTGTGTGTGAAGTGACTCAAGTAGGCCTTCCGCCCTTCTGTCTCTGCAGCTTCTTCTCTTCCTACTCCTCTTCCTTCCTTCCTAATCTTCTTCTCGCTAACGACCAAGTTTCTGTGGTGAGAATGGTAAGTATTGACGGCGGACCAAGTTGCGAGACGAGACTGATTTGGACCAGCAGATTGTATGGAGTTGGAAGATGAACTGCATGAACTGGCTGAAATATATGAAAAGTTGAATATTTTACGAGATATGAGTTTAGGTTTACGGTCTACGTTTGGTTTACCTCATGCCTCATCTGGTTGTGATTCATGAAGGATCAGCCCCATGTTCAGTTTCCACATTTTCCACAGTTTGCAATTCCTTCACTTGACTTTTTACCTGCTTACGTTCCATTATTTACGACAAGCATTCCTTGCAATCCAGAGAGTTCGAGAGCACTATAAATACCAAGGACCTAGGCCATACGATGCAAGGATTAGGATTAGTAGTTATGCCTTTTCGTTTTCGTACTCCTTTCCTAAAGTTAATCGTAAGTGCAATTCTCAATTTGCAATATGCGCAATGCGCAAGGGGAAGTCGCGGTTCAGGTAGCTACGATTATTCCTGTTGGGGCTGTGCCTGGTGCATCCATACCAAATGTTAAATTCATCATCACACCGAGAATTAATTAATTACTAATTGAAGAATGGTTTGATGCACAATTTCAATGTCATGACTTTGCTGCCATTGTGACCACAAGACTCACCACACCCGGTATGGTTATCCACTAATCGTCAGAGTGGTTGGAGCCACAGCTACTAAGTAAGTGCTTCGCAATGAAACTGCGCCTGGCCAGGATATAAGGAATGCCACATACCATGTATTGTTCCAAACATGATTGTTACAAACTCCCTATCACTCAACCCAAAATTCATTTTTCCCAATCATTCGCTCATAAACTCATAAATCTTGAATGTAATTCCAAGAAAAGATCGCACAAGATAGGAAGGAATCTTCGAAAAGAACTTATTACCATGCCATGATGCTCGAATAATCTGATAAGATGCGATTGCATGGTGCATGTAAGATATTTCCTACTTTGGCCTCACCAACCATACATAATAAGCAAATGGTGACACAAAAGAAAAGAGGTGAATATGGAAGTGCTCGTATTTACGTCATTCATTGATGCACATGTATTTTATAAGGAATAAAATCAAGTTACATGAGCCATGCTAAAGTTATACTGTTTGCCATTATTTCTTAAAAAATGACAATATTTATGCTTGTGACTCCAGATTAGTTTTGTTTTTTTGCTGACATTCTTAAAGTTGAATGCTCTGACTGTAAAGCTGTGAGCAATTAAGATTGTTGAACTGCAAATGAATGTGAACATGGAAAATTACAATTGGCAAATTGAGGGAACTGATAATTTGTGAGGGAGCTGAATGGAAACGACTGTACAATTATTACGTGGCTTTGCTGTAGTTGCACTCGTATGGTTTGGGATTTGGCCCATGGTAATTGTAATGGAGGCGGTAATTAACATAATAATAACTGCATCACAAGAATGCTAAAGGAAATAATTAACTGTCTCCAAGTTCTCTTGTACATATGGATTTTGTTTCGTTCAAATGTCGATTCGGCAGTGATGTTTAGGATCTCAAGTTCCATTCTATTCTTCACTTTGCTTCACTTTCCTTTGGTCTAGTCTGGTCTGGTCTGGTCTGGTCTGGTCTGCTCTAGTCTGGCACGGACGAGGAAGAAATGGCTGACGTCCTTAAACGACGAATGTAATTACCAAAGTAAGTACAAGACAACGTACGTTCAACATTGTCATATCACATTTCAACTTTACGTCAAAATAACTCAGTGTAAACGAGAGTATCGAGTGTGTGTGTGTGTGCTTGGAGTTTTGCAGGCGACTACTCCTTCACAAGAAACATGCTGTTTTGCTAGAAATAGAAACCTCGAATGTTTTTACATATCCAATAATGACAAGTAGATTCATACGCACGCGAGTACACGAGCTTGCCTTATTAAGCATTGGGATACAGCACAATTATCCATTACGCCCAAATACGAAATAAAATAAAATACAATAAAACGCAATGCCTTTCTTAATGCCCATTCCTTCTTCCTTAACCAACAAGTGCATATGAACAAGTACGCTTCCAAGAACACCAGCGAAATGAAATATTTAAATAAATAACGAATTAGTCACGTAGTAATAATGTTGTCCAAATGACCATTATAATTGGATTTATACTATATTTAGAGGGAGCCGCGCAACAAAATTAAAAGTTATTCTCGACTCGCAAAGAGTGTATTTTAATCTGTGAGACGCGCAAGTGGCAAGAGTCAAGGACTCGTGTGATTTGCCTAATAAGCCATGGTAACTCATCTAGAGTTACATCATTCAAGAATCAAAAACTAGCGATGGTGTCACCTTACAATCAAATCAACTATCTTCCCTTTCTCCTTTTGTTTCGAAAGCTCAAGTCGAAGCGATGTGTTTGTGAAAGCAACCTTGATTGTTGAAACCAAGTAGAAACAATTAGTAAAATGATGGTTGGATTCCAATCCAAATAGGCATGGACAATTTGCGAAGGATTCTTCGCGTAGGGGATTGTTTGCATTTCTGAAATGGCTTTGATGGGGAAAAAAAAACATTGAAAGATTGAAAGCGAGTGGTAAAAATGGTTTTGGAATGTGAGGCAGAGGCAGGTGACTTGGGGTTAGAAGGCTTAAAATAGGCCCCAACTGTACGGACATTGGAGACGTGGATTTAGAGTGTGAGTGGCGTTAAGTTGAATGTTGTAATTGCAAGTTTGTGAGTGAGCGAATGTGTAAGTGCGGTGAGGAGTGGAGAAGGAAGAAAATAAAAGTGTAGCTAATTAGATATGTTGGTAAGAGTATGACGGTGGTTGTGCAAAGAGCTGCAATGTGGTGGCTGTAGCTGTAGGTGAGTGTGTTTGTATAAGTGGATGTGGGTGGAATTGTGGAATGATTAGGAATAGGAGTATGTAAGTAGAATGCGAGTGGAATGGGAATAGGATTGCCGATTATGATTACCCAAGAGAAATTGAGATACTGAGAAAGTGAGACACTCGAACGTGTTGGTCGTCCATCAAAAGTCTTTTGCATCTCAAGTCTTACGGTGCTACGAGGTTGCATTGGCAATGTCGGTTCAGATATTTAATATTTAATGTGCTTGGTTTTGGTTTTGGAACGAGTGCATTACCTCCACTTAAAAACCTCGATTCGGCTTCGGTACTCGTGTTTCAATCTACTCCACAACACCTGGTCTGGTCTCATTGGTATTTCTATGTATGCCTACTTCTATGTGTGCTGCTGTAGACGGTAAACGTGAGTAGTCGTGGTCACTGTCGAACGTAGATAGTTATCATTAATTGAGCTGCCACTCATAAACTCATAGCAGTAGAACAGAGCAGAGCAGTCGCTGAGGTTGTTGCTGGCTTGGCTTTGGCTTTGGCTTTGGCTTGGCGTTGGCTCTCGTATCGCTATCGTGGCAATTACATGCACACTCACATTGCATCTCAAAGTCAAAAAATAATCGGCATTGAATATTTTATTTACACTCAACTAGAAATTACTGCATTGCACTTCGATAGCAATCATTACTTAGCTTGAACTACATTCGAACAGAACAAGCACTACATTTTGGAAATTGGAAATCATGTGAGAATGGAGTAGAAAGAAACCAAGCCAAGTTCGACTTCCTTGGCTTGAATCAACTCCAAATTCGAATCAAATCTCAAATAATCAAAATCCAGTAACTGTCACCATTACTGTCTCAATTCATTTGGGCATTAAGCAATGAGATTTGGGATGGGGCTCTCACATGATGGAGGCATAATGATTACAAATGCTAGAACTCGACCGTTCTTTGATTTTACTTGAAGATTATGATGCTACGAAACCGGCGCAATAGTAACTATAGTTGATGCCTACAGAACATACCTAACCGCCTTTAGCCTGTTCTAGAATATAAAAATAACCCGAATGTGTGTGTCTTATCCAAACTTGAATGTTGGGTTCAAAACTGACTTGACCATTTTCTCATTTACATTGACTATTGACACAATTATGTAATCTATTTCTCTCTGTGGATTTCTATAGCATGAAATCAAATGGGATTCGAATGTAGAATCAAGGTATGCATATACAATATACAGTGTGAATTGTGAATGGAATGACACAGGTACTTCGTAGAAGTCAGTAGTGGAGGTGGAGACCGGACTACACTACACACCTCAGTGATCTTGAAATCTTAAAATAAGCTTTCCTTCCCTTATCATGTGTCAATATGAGGGTGTCTTTACTGTTTGCTTTCCAAATGATTTTTACATAATTAGATAATTTGCTCAATGTACATTATGTTTGTGTATAGGTATCATGATTGAAGGCTCAAAGCATCCAATCCAAGCTTATCACAAATACAACATCCTGGATCCGTGTATTTACACATCTCCCAAAAGTGCTAAGTATGCTAATTACCGTATTTACTCACTGTCCGTTGAGCTCTTCGAGTATAGTCAGAATGTAAAAAATGTTTACCAAACAAGGGAAATCTTGTCTTAATGGGCTCAATAAACCAACTGAATTATGCTGATGACACTATATTCGAGAATTTGGTGAAAAATTGGAAATAGCTTATTCACGTGCTACTATTTCAAATTCGCCTTTAGCAACAAACTGCGTTACGTTTTATTTAACAGAAACACAATCTCTGTTAAACGTAAAACTTGACACTGAACTGCAAGTTGTACTGAAATTAAGGTCGCTCTATTAGGTGCCTAGTATGTACCGAAGTCCATAGAAAAGCGCACTTAAATGTCCGATATTAAAAAAAATTTAATGTATCAATAATAAAAATGGCGCATTTTCCGCTGTTTTTAAAAACACCGCGTCGTTTTCGTGTGAATTTAAAAATATGCCTTTTTCATTCAAAACTTAAAGAAGGCTAGCAATTTTTAAAAATCCTTTTTATGTCTAGGCCTACGCGACCTATATACGCCGAGTTAATCTACTGGCACGCATTGGTAATCATTTCAACATTATACCTAGTGGCTTTAGTATTCTCAAGATCTACGGCAGGGTAAATGAACTTATTAAGTTATTAACATTAAACAAGTTAATTTCGTTCATTTACCTTAGAACTAGGGTGACAGTTGTATATGAATGCATGCATACAATAGCTTCACTGTGAGAGACGTAATTTTAATCAGTTGAAAGAAATGGAAAAATACCACAGGCAGATAGACGCAATTGTAAAAAACCACATTTTATTTTTTCGAAAAATGAAAATGATAAATCGCAGAATCAATATGGCAATACGTCAAAACAAAATAGCAAATTAAAAATCAAGTCTGAAACATTATACAAACGTTTATTCAAGTGCAAGACGCGCAAGAAGACAAATAAATAAAAAAATAAAACGTGTGAAAGAAACTTGACACTGTCTACCTATAAGGATAGTCTAATCAGACCTAGTAGGTATACGTTATATTGTAACCTTGTTTTATCTCATTTTAGGTTATAATAATATTTGAAATATTAATAATTATTTTTTAAAAATAGGTCTATATGCGTTTCCTTTTATACTCAACTAGATAACTGTCGGCCATTATTCTGGCCAGTGTATTTTCTATTTCGTCTTGTTACAGTCGTTCGAATTGTACACATTTGCAAAATTGACGTTATATAGAGAGTCGTTATAACAAGACTTCACTGTATATCTCTTGTAATGTAATGTAATGTAATGAGCTTTATTGTCAAAAGTAACAGGGACAAGCACTGGTTTCCATAGACAGACAGTACAAATCTTTTTCATCAAAAATCGTTTTGGATCTTAAAACATTAGCGGTATACCCACTGCATTACAGATCTTTACAGATCTCACAGATTCAGATCCTACAGTTACGTTGGCATGGCGACGTGTGGAGAATTGCAGCGAGTGCCCATGCCAACGTAACTG
>JAAXYX010001172.1:0-25692 GCA_036851915.1 Ptenothrix huangshanensis
AGTTAGGAAGAAGCACTAGGTCACAGGAGGGAGTCCAGCGGTGCTACAGATGGACTCCTTCCAGAGTCGTGACATTAAAGGCGTCAAGTACCTAGCTGCAGTTACAGTTCTTGCTATATGTACATACATATATTTTGGAACCTTATTTCATAATGACCTTGGTTTCTTTTTTACGGTATAAAAACATAATGGCATATTTTTTCAACATAGTAATAACTTTGTTTTCTTTAAACTTTAGCCAACAGCCGCAAAGTTTATCTTACGGTAGTTGATTTTTATGAAGGCTCAAGAGAATATTCTTACGTATAACCCCAAGCAGCACAACAACGTTATTTCGATGGCATTTAAACGTCTTCTATAGCTGGTCGTAGTCGGTTATATGACGTTTATGGATGGTTTCTATTTGGTTTGTTCAAGGGCTATACGGCGTTAAAATGTCCTACCTAGTTGACGTTATTTAGCTTCGTCAAATAATAGTCGAGTTAACGTTCACGCCTAACCCATTTATTAACGTTTTTTCAACATTATCTACCCGTCTATATTATTCAAGTATGTACTTGATTCTCTATTCAAATTCGATATAAATAATTAGAAATAAAATTAAAACAAATCATAAATATTCACTTCTGCTAATTTCAGGGGTAAATAATTTTATTATAAATATTCACAACTTTACAACGTATTCTAACAAATTACACAAGATCACAAACTTTGACGTAGGTAATTATATGTATTGAAATATTAACGATGACTTTGACGATTAGAGCACCTTCTTCAGACTTAATTATCCTTATTAATGCCAACTTAGCAATGATAATTTAAAATTAGATTAGAAGTCTTAGAGAAGAAGATTCTTTAATCGTTGAATGCTGAAGTTAACATTGTTAAAAATTCAATTTTACAATAAACTTCACTGTAACTTAGTGGCGGTTATTAGGTTTATTACTCATTTTTAATATTAATAATTAAAAGCAGGTCTAAAGCAGTCAACAGGAATGCACTGTCAATGTTGATTGTAAAACTTTAAAACTAGTTTGCGTTCTCATTTTAACTAACTTATCACTTACTGAGTTACAAATCCCGAGATATTATAATTGTTACAAGCACTACTTCGATTTTTAAGAGTTGTTTGTGTTTGTTCCCTGAAATGAAACTTTTATAGGTGACAAGACCATAATTTTAACACATTACAGGAACTCTTAAAAACTAAGAAAAACTATAATTATGCTACTTCACATGACGACTTGATCACTCAGGTCACTGTAGCTGAAATGCTAATATGCAATTTCTTCGAAATTAAAATTGAATTTATATGATACCATTTGTACTTAAACTGTAGTACAAAATATTGTATTGTAAAATATTAAATATAACCTGTACTTGCGATCCAAATTCACTTTAAAATTTTGAAGTTCAATAGTTATGGTCATTGCTAGACCAAAGTCAGAAGTATCGCAAGTATCGGTTACTCAGTTCCTCCTCGTGGCTTTTGCTTTGATTTCATCACGTGCGGCATTTATTATTATGAATCTAGTTTGGCGGGGGCTACCATAGTCGTCGAAAGTCGGTATAAATAACGGCTAGAATAAAACGTCTAAACGAGGGCTACCGTTGGATGTCAAATAAACGCTTAAAATGAAACCCACTTATAAATGTCAGTATCTGAACGTCGTTTTAACCGTCAATATTCGTACTTTGCCACCTAGCCCCAGTTTCAACCAATCTTCGACGTTTAGATGTAGATGTTGTGCTGCTTGGGTGTTCGAAACTTCGAGAGTATATTAGTTGTACAAAAGAATACGGAGAGAGAGAGAGAGAGAGTTGCACAGAAGTTGAGCTCACATTCAGTGAGAATGACGATGGGATGAGAGTACCGTATCACATTCGCTTACAAAAACATACGAGTGCCTATAGAAGCCAGAAGAGGAAGAGTGCAAGGGCACATACATACAGGCATACATACACATCTCCTGCCTACTCACGGATGCTTCAGAAGCTCCTTGATTTAAAAATACTAACGTAAGAAGTAAAACGAACGCAGCGATAAACGAGATGTGAAGTGAAGGAGAAGGCATGAGGGAAAATACGACTACTGACTGCTCCTTACTGCATTATATTATATTATACATTATATTATATTGTACATTGGTAGGTGTTTTATTATAATGTATTCTCACTTGAGATCATATGTGATATTAGACTCCTAGAATATTCTTGTAGTAATAGTCGATAATTCGTCTACACACATACATACATAGGTATGTGTACCTTACATTGGTAGGGACCAGAGCAATGCAATGGATAGAATCGAGAAGAAAGAATAGAATACCTACACATGGTACATAGTAGCACCGCACCACACACCTTTCCTCCAATACCCACGCCACGCTACGTCCGCACCATACTAGAAAATAAACCCGTCACAACATTTTTCACTCGAGTATCTCATCGTCAGGAGCAACTTGAAAAATAATACCTTTTCGTTCAAAATATCCTTTAGCAGATGAGTTGCATCGCATATCGCATCGCATCTCATCGCATCGGATCGCATCGGATCGGCATCCATTCCCTAAAAGATTCGATACGACTCACCACTACTGGAACTTGGAGGAGGAACAAACAACGTGTCTTTCGGTGTCCATGTAGGTTTAATTATATTTGTTATAGATTATAGATATACACACATAGTATGTACATAGTAGCTATGTATGCTAGGTTAGTGTTAGTGTTAGTAGTCCGCACCCGCACACACTACGACTATTTTTTCAACTTAAACGGCGGAGCTCCCCGATGAACATGAGCATCTTAAATCATAATTATATTTGTGCCCCAGCATGGCATAGGTCACATAGGTGCTTATCTTCTACTACACAAGGCAGCAAGGAGAACTTTGCAATGAGTTTCGAGACCGAGACCGAACCGAGACTCGATTCAATTTATATGTAGCGCAGGGCTATGTACATATACACAGGCAGTAGCAATAGAATTATAGAATAGTCGTCAGATACCTTCAAAACATTATAGTGATATTCATAAAAGTTTTCCAGAGTATGAGTACGAGTAGGAAGGAGAACGAGTGCAACTACCAAGGCGGAGACGAAGACGAGGACGAAGACGAGGACGAGGACGAGGACTGAAGCATATTTCACAACTTGTCTAGGTCCTTATAGTCATGCACATTTGGAGTACAGATAGCTGGATATATTTCCCCATGTAACTCATTTTATGTACGAGGGTTGTCGTTGTCGGAAAACTCGTACTCGTAGAGGTAGACATAAATTTGTGAGCGACTCTTTTGTGTATTCTAGGATTATGTATTTGACGGTGAGGTTCGGTTAAGTTCAACTCAACTCAAGCTCAGGAGTTCCATTCAAGAAAAATTTTCACCGGTGGCGAGGGTGAAGAGAAAAGCCATTCTAGCTTCCACATCCAATGCATACACATACACATTCACCATCACCATCACCATCCTATCCCATCCCATAGTCTAGCATCCCGTGGCAAGGGATGTGTAGGTACACGGTAAAAACTTACCCTTAAAATACTATACCTTTATACCGTATACAATTAATACAATAAATACTTTAATTACAATAAATATTATGCGATTCTGGTGAATTTAGGAATTAAAAAAATTGTCATTTTCATTCATCAAGTCTTAATTAGGCTTTAAAAACAAATTATGTATTTTTTGAGTTTTTTCTAAGTTTAAGATTATACCAGTTTTTAGAGTGTAGGAATGTACCCAGGAGTATAGAATGGAGCTTCCATGCTACGAATGTGTATGACAATTCTCTTAGTATGTACATAGGTGTAGGTCTGTGCTATGGTCTATGGTAGTGTGTAGACGATAAGTCTCTACTTTTCTGAATGCGTGTGCACTCTGCTTTGTCTGTCAATGTAGAGCACGTACAGAGAAAATTCTTTATTACTTTTTGTTGAAAAACTTACTTTGCCTGAATTATTTTTTAATTCAGTCACATCGTCCGGTGCGATGTGTGGTGGTGGTGGTGTGTGATGTTGATGCATTTCCAGTCTTTCCAAAGACAATATTATCACTTAAGTGTCGTAATCGGAATATCTAATGCTAAATTACATTGTGGAGACTGCATTTGGCTTTGCCTTTAATTACTGCATTGTACTGTCAAGATGAAGTTTGGATTTCAGATTCAGATTCAGATTGCAAATTAAAAATATGAGGATTTTATTAATTAATGAAAATATGTACATGTACAATCTACTCTATTATAATTTCAGATTGGGCTTGGGCAACAAAATAAATCTGACGATGACATTTTTCTAACCAATGACAAAGTTTCCGGTTTCCTGAGATAGCATAGCATGGGATAGCGCAATGACTCATGGTAGAAGTAAAAGCCCAATATTATTTCTCTTTATATGTATAATTACATATATACATAGTGTATATAGTAGGTATACAGATGCCTACCTATGTATATACCGAGAGGTGAAAATAATGCTGAGTAAATGTACAAAGGTTGAATAGAAAAGTCTTTGTGTTCTTGAAAAGATTTGACTAAATTTTATTTGCACAACTTTACATAGTAGTTCCGCTGACTTGAAAGAAATTTTCTCATATGTATGTACTCTGTGGTAGGAGTCTTTTTGAAGCGGGCAAAAAGTGAAAGAGAGAGGAGGTGGAGGAAGATTTATGCCTCCTTAGTGACTCATGCTGGGATTCTATTTCTTGCATTCTTTTTCTTACATTGTTGTTGCAGGTCATTTGATGTCATGCCATGCATGCATTCAAATCTCAGATCCAACATGTTGCTCAACGAATAATGCATTTTTCCATGTATTTCGGATCCTACTTCTTTTCCCCATTGATTCAAACTGCAAAAAAACCTATCTTATCTTCCTATACTCAAGGCGTGGACCGTGGACGTACAAGTAGAAGTGAATGTGTAAGTTCACACACAGCACCAGTAACATAACAAAATATTGCAGCCCATGGCCATGGCTAGCATTAAATTTTGCTCGTCTTCTTTTTCTTCTTCCTGCTTCCGAACTATTTTTTCTCCTCCCTTAAATTAGTTTAGACCTTCATTACCATTCCAGTCGTTTGCAAATTAAGTTCGTGAGTAAGTGGACAGTGGACGAAAATAAATCTAATTAGAATCGTGAAAAAATTAAAGGTGTTTTTTTAATACAGACTTCCATCTTTCTATATATAGAAAGAGAACGCAGGAGGACATGACATGGGCATGGACATGGACACAGACATCCGTGGGGATGACTTTGACTCAAACTCTGGCACTGACTCTGACTGTGTGAACATACCTACCTACCTAATAATGCCGTACTAAGGATTACGGATGGGATGGAAAATACAGATATTTGAAGCCATAGTGTCAAAGGAGAAACTTGTACTTGTCTTGTAATTCAGATCCCAGTGAGCGTCCAGAATTGTTTCACAAGTATTTTACAATCAAATCTCATCGTCAGTCTCAAGTTTGGAGCGTCGCTTCAGAGCTTAATTAAAATTAATTGCTAAAACTTACGACTAACAATTATTCTGGTTCTGGTTCTGGTTCTGGTTCTTACAAGGGACCATCGCATCACTCTGAACCTGAATGTGTTCTTGTTGTGACAGTGAACCTTACGATTAGTACTATAGCTATGCTATGACTTCTACAGTACCGTTTGAACTCGCACGATTTTTTTCCTTCAGGAAGACTTTAGCATTAAAAGCCATTCCAATATCAAAATACCTTGTAGGTAGGTTCAATTCAAATTAATGCCGTAAGTGTAAAACTAAGGAAATTATGAAGATTCATTTACTCTGGATTAACGAGTTGGAGTTTAAATAGAATCCTTATTGGAAACTAACCTGAGGTTTGTACCTACCTAACTACCTAGACACCGAGAATTAAGGAAAATCATCAAGTTACGCTTAAAATACTAACGATAAGAGGGCTATATACTCACGTCATGAATTCGTGAAATGAAGAAAAGAAAGGAGAAGACGGTTAAAAAAAATAAAGCAGAACGAAGTTAGAATAAAAGAAACTATCGCACATTCCCATTTCACACTTTGTGATTGTTCCTCATTGTTAATTACGTGAATATGTACCGTAGAGTATAGTATAGTATAGTATAGCATAGAAAAACATATAAGGGTAGTTTTAGTATTATACATATAGTGTAGTACTAAAATGAAGTGCAGTGTAAACTGCAAAAGTGGAAATAAACAGAGAAATAGTTATTTTTCAATCTCTTTACAGTCCGTCGACATCCACATTCACAGAGAGCCTTCACATATATGGAATAGATGCAGTTAGAGTGGTTTCGTTCTGTGCTCTCATTATACTCAAAGCTCATTATTCATTAGCTATTTCTACCACTGCTCCTCTTCTATTTGTTAAGCTCCTCTGTTCGACTGTTCTGTAGGGCTGTTGCTGTTTCTATTCCTTTTCCCTTTGCCTTTGCCTTTGCTATTGCCATTGCCATTGCATTGCATTACATTACATTACTTTACATTACACTGCCTAGCTGTTTGACTATTCGGTTGGGTTGGCTGCAGAGATGTTTCCTATTGAATTGACTTGACTCATTGGAGCGAGGAGAGACTCACGACGCGACGCATCAAAGTGTATCGTCTTTAATTGAAGTAAATGTCATTTAGGTTCGACTACACAGATTTTCCACACATGGAACTATCACAGACACAGATGAAACGTCAAAGTAAAACATGGATGGTGGTGAACTCGCAGTCAACTGAATAATACGTGGTAAAATTTGCAATTTCTATCAATTCCTCCACATGTTTTTTTCTTCCTGTCTTAACTTATCCTTAAACAGCTTCGGCTTTGGCTTCGGCTTCGACTTCGACTTTCCAAGTAGGTAGTTAACATCGCTGTCTGTCTGCGTCTCTGAGTACATACATAGGAAAATGTATTTGTATTACCTACATGCTGAAAAATTAAATGGAATTGCATAGAGCCTCGTTCCATTTACCCTCCACAGTAATCCATGGCCATGCCATATTATATGTTCCTATATAGACAGCATATATCATCATACGTAATTATCTTCCGCTACCGCTACCCTTTCCGTTCACTATACAGTACGCTCATTTACCAAAGTTATGCGCAGAGAATAGCATTATGATTGAGGACTGCTTATTAGTGAAGAATTATCCTGTGTGCATTCGTAGGTATTCATTCCCTTGCTATTGCTCATTGCTCCTTAAGCCGTACGCACACCAGATCCACGCATATTACATATCTCCATCTGTCCACATAAAATCCGCAGTGCTAATAGGTAACTGTCACTGTCACTGTCACAATCTACACTCTACATACATACATACAAAGTCATTGACGTTTTCCATACACTAATCTAGAATCTAGATGCAATGTAATGTACCTACCTACCTACATAATCTCAATTTTTGTATTGAAGGTCTGATTAATACATTGACTTTTCTCCTTTTCCCTATAACTATAGATTCCCTATATAGTAATCTAAAAAACAAATGTGAATTGTATGAATAATAATTTAGCGATTACGAACATACCGCTGCGTTCCCTTCGTAGCAGTTTCCCTTGCTCTTCCTTATGTACATATAACGCACGCACAATCTGCACCTACATACAGTAGAATTAGAATGCATGCTTTATTTTGTTTATTTCCCTGGTTAGGGAATGAGTTCTAGAATTCGAGAATGTAGAATTTGGCTTTGGTTTTGGCTTGTGTGCGGGAAACGAGGAACCAGGGGATTTCTGTGGTATGTTTACAATACAGATAATGTTCTGTATAGGAATTCTGAGTATGATGATGCTTTGCTATTCTGAGCATCAGCGCAGATTTCTACGTAATTTGGATGGATATTTGTTCATAGGAGTGTGTATGTAAGTAGTGTGTATATACTGAAGCCGATTGCATTGCAATTCTCACGATTTAGACTCAAGTTTTGGATGCTGTTGCTGTATAATTATACAGTGGGTAGGAATAATTATATACAAGTAGGTATTCCTATAAGTGAGTCGTTGGTCTGGTCTCGTTTGGTCTGGCCTGGCCTGGCCTGGCCTGGCCTGAGACAGAGAGAAGAGAGAAGAGAGAAGAGAGAAGATGAAGATGAGGAAGAAGTACTTGGATAGAAGGCTGTGCTATGACTATGTGTAGTGTTTGTACGCTGGTGGTTGTTCTCGGCGCCTATTTGCTTATAAAGTATTAATTAGAACATGAAGAGGGAACAGGTCTATTGTTCTTGAGTGTACAGGTGTTTCCAAGTCCATGAGGAAGAAAAACAAAGGGAGAGGTAGGTACCTACTTAATAAGCATCCATCCATGAGTTTTTGGGTCTCATTCTCCTTCTTCTAAGCATCCACAGCAACATCCAACATCCAACATCAACGCCAACGCCAACACTAACGCCAACATTCACAGTTCCGTACTGTCAATCCACATTTCAATGTAATCATGCGTCCTGTCCTCGTGGCTCTTATACTCTTCGTCAACATCACACATAAATATCATCATCATCACCATCATCATCGTCATCGTCATCATCATCATTGCCATCATCTCATCATCAACAACATTGTCATCTCATCCTCATTACCGATAGCCAAAGCAAAGGAAAGCAAAGGCAAGGCAAGGCAAAGGAATACAGAAACACACATAGGAATGCCCAAGTTCCCAAATGAATGCCGACCAGGACCAGGACCAGAAACTCTAATCGTAAATATACCTGCACAAGTATAAAAGCATCCACTTCTTTACCTGCACTCACTCATAGTCATAGTCATAGTCATAGTCATAGTGAGTGTGAGCCGCGTTAAAAGTTAAAACTCAACTAGCATTCATTTCCCTCCGTTCCACTCACATTCCCTCATGACGGACGCTGATGAGTTGCTGAAAATTTTTCCCATTATTAGCTGTACAAATAGTGGAAAATTAAAATAATTAACCAGATAATTTTACACAAGACCCAAATACATCAAGCTATCAAAGACCTGCACTTGTTTATCCGTTTGTAGCTTTCTATCCATCTCTCTCTCTCTCTCTCGGTCTTCACTTTACTTTTTCACTTCCACACACTACACAAAATCACTCACTTGAGCGGTTTGATATTTTTATATTTTCGTTCCCTATTCTTATTAGTTTTCACAGAGTAGATATGCCTATTTTAAGTAGGTATATGTATAGTTTTACGATTACAATTCCAAGTGTTATTTAACAGTTGAAATTTGTACAAGAAGACAAGTATTAAAGGTTACAAGACTAAGTATATGTTAAACAAGTGGCTTTCTTTGAGTCTCTGTATAGAATTTTGTGTAATTCAATGCAATGTTATCGTAAATCTGTAGAGTGCACAATATAATAGATAGAGCAAGCGATTTGAAGCAGAAGCAATCATAATAGGAATAACAATAAGACGGTAGGTGCTGTATTTCCAACGCAGCCTTGCTTTCGTTTCGTTTGCTTATACACCACGACCAGAATCAGAACCAGGACCAGGACAGGATTTTCTGTGAAAGAGAAACTCCATTGAATTGAAAAAGCTTAAATTTTCTTTTTTTTTTGAATAAGTTTGAATGCTTACCGAAAGTGTAGAAACGTGCGGTCTAATGTCGAATAGTAGTCTATAAAGCATTGTAAACCTTACCGAGACCAAAACCAAAACCAAAACCAAAATCAACACTAACACCAACATCAAGAATGTGGAATAGGTACTAATACTAACATGAGTTGGAGAAGATATCGGATGAACAAAAAGGAAGTATTAGAAATAATTGTAATCCAATTGTGAGCATTTACTTACGGAGGGAATACTATGTGCTTACTATTTAGAAGACGCGTCATGTCATGCCGAGGTTCCCTCGCATTCAAATGGAATCATGGAGATAGGTATATAGGAATTGTCAACTAGTAGCACATTAGCTATATCCTCAACTGATTTTAGTGTGATGTGGTGTGATGTGATGGACTTGTGTGAAGGCATTGGTATTACTATTGCTATTGCTATTGCTATTGCTATTGGCATTGGCTTGGCTTGGCTTTGGCTTGGCATTCGTTGACAACACACATATCTCTGTGCTTGTGCACAAAGATGTGAGGAATATCTGTAGACAGTACACATAGGAAAAAGCATTGGAAGATTGTACATACCTACGTGTGGTTGTGTAGAAGGAATACATCGCTAACAGGATGATTGCTACTCGATATCCGTCGTATAAAGGAGGAAGAAAGACTAGCATGACAAGACATTGTCGTTGTCGTTTGTGTTTGTGTACATGATGTAGAAAATGTAGAAGGAAAATGTAGAATGATGCAGTCTAACTAGTCCTGATAGATGGAAACTGGAAGACATAGAGATAGAGATTTAAGGAGTGAATAGATTGAATACAGGACGAAATCCATCCCGTTATTTTCCCAGTGTGTGATATGTTTGCACTATTAGTAGTTTTGTGCTCTGCACTGTCGCATTTTATCATTCATCGAAATTCCCAAAATAAGCACCGCAAATCAGATAAGATAGAATTACAGCTTGAAACCAGAAGATCTGTTTGCTTCTTTCTTTTCCTATTCTCCCATTTAGCTCGGCTCGACAAGTCGAGACATGGCTTGGCATGGCATGGCATGCCATGGCTTTGGCTTTGGCTTTGGCTTTGGCTTTGGCTTTGGTTTGCCTCTGACTTGCTCTCCTTTCCTTTCGTTTCATTTCCTTTGGTGACTGAACTCTTCGCATTCTATCCCAGAATTTCAATTCATCCGGGCAGAGCGAATAAATCTTTACATTATTTGACTATCTTGTATTATATATGTATGTATGTGTTATGACTATGAGTGTACTGTGACTATGACTAAGTACATCTGCCACAACACGACAAATCCTTCTGTGGTTACAAATTACAATTAGTACAATCATAGGGTTTCGCAGGTATACCTATGAATAAAAGACGAGTAGGTAATTCACATTTTGTTTCACGCCTCTGTATCATTCAGAATTGGAGCGTACACATGGAGCACCAGTGAAGCCGTGGTAATGTTAATCGCTATCGTAATTACTAATGTCTAAGCTCCCGTCAACGCTTCGGCAGTCGTCATCATCATCGTCATCATCATCATCATCATCACCATCGTGAGTTTAAGGTTTGGAGTTGGGAATTAGAATTGGCTTTGTGAGAGTTGGAGGCAGCAGCCCTAGTAATTGGTTGTGGGTCCTATTGAAATGAGTACTTTGTAATTATCAGTCAATTTAAACTGATTTACATAAAAATGACATTATGTCCCCCGGTCTCTCAAATTAATTGAATTAAAGTGCCTACCGGAAATGAGTGAATGTTACCCTTCCCTTAAACATTCGTTTCTGCATAATTGCTATTTATTTAACTGTACGTTTTATCACTATTTCATTTACTGAAAGAAGCACCGAATTATTTTTCTGCCTCCTCCATTGTGGCTTTGGGACTACAGATATGTCATTGTTCGTCTAATTCTGTTCCAATGCAATGTCTAGTGTGGCTATCTGTACCTACCTATGTAATTACTATTACTATTACTCCGTATAGGTACTTATGGTATGAATGGCTAAAGTCCGATGCAGGTGTAGTGTACAATACGAAGCCAATGCTAAAGCCAAAGCAGTTGGATCGAGACGTCAAAGGGTTTGGACCCGCGAGAAAGGAAGGAAAAGGAGTAGAGTAAATTATACTTGAATGCAGAAAATATTGATTGGCAATTTTATTGATATGAACGTATTGTAGAAACGAGAAAGAGTAGGACGACAAAAAATATTTACTCTGCAGGGGCTACCTTGTCATATGTAGCCACAGTCATGCCATGCCATGCCATGCCTTGTCGTTATCGTTGTCGTTGTCGTTGTCTTCAACCATAGAGAAGCTAACACTATAATAAATGATAAATACATAAACGAAAAATACATCGCAAGTAAATTGTTCCACTCACGACACAACACATGCACCACACACTTCCATAAAATATAGGTAATCGGTTCATACTGAAGAGTTATTAAATATTTCACGTTCTATGGACACAAAAAAATTGAAAAAGCGCTCAAGTTTATAGTGCAGTTGCTGGTGGTGCATGAGTCAAGTGTTTCATTCAATGTATAGAAAAGGAATACAATATTTTGATATAAAAAGCCGGTTAGTGTTAGTACACCGCCGTCAACAAGCAAGATTGAATCAACCCAAAGAATCATCATCATCAAGTATAAAATCCTGAGCCTGAATCAATTCCCTACGATATCTTCCTCATCGGTCAATACAACTATCAATTGGAACCGTACTCAAATTTTATTACCTTTGCTAATCCTTTTCCTACAAAGTACCAGTACCATTAACCAGTAACCAGTAACCAGAATCAGAGTCAGAACCCGAACCCGACTACTGTGGGGTATCAGCGAACCGTGGATAATCATAGGTAAATAGTAAATACTGATACTAATACCGATGCCCAAAGTCACTCATAATCATGATCATACCTTCAGACCAGGTCCTAATTATTTATTCCAACTTCCAACCCTAACTTGTGGTAGTACCGTGTACTACAATTACATTACAGTAGATACGAATTTCAATTTACTACTTAGTTCCCCAACCATGATTATCAGTTGGTATAAGGCATGATGATGACTATGATTGTGGTTTGGTTATGATTATGATTGCGATTAAAAATAAAAACCATTCATCCATTCACGAATTATGCTTTACGGATATCCCTTGGAAATTGGACTGCGTATGTGCCAGTCACTCTGGGGATGACGACGAGGACAAGTCACATTCTTTATTTAGTCTAGTTCTAGTGGCATGTACCTATCTACTTAGTATACAATGTTAATTGACAAATCAAACCAGAGTTGGACTCTGTGTTAAAATTCAAATTTAAATTCAACAGGCCTGACTTGGGATAAGCAAAGTAGATTAAACACTATCATAATCATGATTCAGGTAGAAAAGTACCTTCCAACCTCCATATAGTACCTAACCTACCAACAATATCACGTTTGTAATGTGTCACTAGTCACTATATAGGCACTTATTATACTGCATACCTTCGTATTCCTACATTTCTACCTCTTGTCATAAAAATCACAAGTTCCCTTTCTGTGTCCGTGTAGGTTTGGCTAGGTGACGGTTAACACGCACAAACACTACGCACGTTTTCCCTAACACACTACTCAAATACAAACACAAATACATCAAGTACCTAGCTATAGAATGATCGTATAATTTAAAAGCTTGGCCCATTTTCACATAGGGAAATCCTGTGAGATTTTTTTTACTTGTGTTATATTATGAGCATGAACATTATTTCGCATCTACCCAGAAAAATTCCCATGGAGCTCTAAGCACTATTTTGGTTTTGGTTTTGGTTTTGGTGAAGACCTGGATCAGTCGGTAATATTGAAAATTAAAATTAAAGGGGGTCAATGTATGCTATGCCATGTATGTGTATTTTTCCTCGGTCATAATATAATATACCTTGCTTTACTTTACTTTGTACTGAGCATCGTTTTAATCTCCAACTCCAAATCCAAATCCAACTCCAACTCCAACTCCAACTCCAACTCCAACCCTTCAACAACCTATGATACTTATGTACTTCCTCAGTCTACTATTGATGTGACTAATACAAGTTTTTCAGGACGTACCTACTTACATATGCCTGTGTAGAGAATGCAGAATCTGTTCGTATTCGTTTGGTACAGCATCAAACATCATGATCATGGTAGTGCTTAGAATCATATAGTCATAGTGGAGGCTGACATGAAACTCCAACTCGAATTGAAACTGAAGTAGTCTTACAGCCTAGCCTAGTACTGTAAAGTAGCTTGAATCGTGTGTGTATGTAATACTGCATACGTATTTTATTATATGCATACCTACCAGTCACATCACTTGGAAGTTGGTACAGTAGTACAGCTAGCTACAGCTACAGCATCTCACAACCCATCATCATTTCAATCACGATAAAAAAAATTGTGCCTTTTCTATCATAAAATACACGCCTTATACATACGGTCTGGGTTGATGAAGAGTTTTTTTAATGTCGGGGAAAAATTATTATTTGACGTCTACGAACATTAGCTACATACTTATAGATGCATAGCTTATTTTCCTGAGCACGACTGACGGCTCGTTGATTCATTCCATGGAAAGATTGCCATTAAACATTATAAAATGTTCGCATACATTGTACTAACGTGACCCATGACAAACGTATCTTTCATTTTGGATGCGCTTATGACATATTACAACAATATGCATACCCAGGTATGTATCACTCTGTCCCATTAAATCCTCAGAGTAATCACAAGATACTCCACATGGGAAGGTAGAACAGAACAGTCTTCCTTCAACAAGTAACACGTTTTTATACCAACCAGCGTAATACTTTAATACCTTCTATATTACCACCTTCATAATGCGAGATCCTCCATGTATAGCTTTACTAATTGATTTTTATTGCGTCATTTTAATTTCTTTAGTTTCAGTCTATCGTTACACAATTCCAGTTCCCATGTAATGAGGTCCCAATTTTTGTACCTACTTATTTTGTCTACAATCCCTTTTTAAAAATTTTCATTAAACACTCATTGTCATCACTAATCTATGAAAAATGCTGAAAGTTCCGACAAATTAAAATTATTCATAATTTTCCTATCAAAGCATTTCTTGATATGACTCTTTGGACTGTACCACTGACTGATACTGATGACTATTTACATTCAGCAGTGGTTGTTTGTTTTGCAAGTTGAGAAACGACGATGTGAGGCGCTTTTGAAGAGAGGAATTGATCCTGGCGTAGAATCTGGGTACATACAAGTATACCTAAATATTTGTCTGTAGGTAAGTATTCATTGCGATTTCTTGCGCGGTTGAATCAAAAGACAAAAACTGGGACCAGGATGATTATGATGATGTTGATGATGATAGTTATTGGAGAGGAAGGAGAGGAGTTAATGTGCTTAAAATGGAAACGCTAACTGCAGGGACATTTAAAATTTTGTACATGGGCCTCAAAGGAATATTTTTGAGGAAGACGGACCGGCAAGGAATTACTATTTTGTAGACGTTATGTGGAGTGAACGGTAGGAGCATACGGGAGAGGTTTGTGGGGAAGTGGAAGGCATAGGTAAGTAAGTAAGTACTTGGATAGAATGGTGAGTATACGAAGGTATTCTTAGCTTGTTCGGCGGCAAGGATGGACGGAGTTGGTGTAGGAAGGCGTGTGTGGTCTGTGAGAACCTCCTGAATCGACGACGTCATCGAGTTGGAAAGAAAAGATTAGGGCGGATGTAGACAGATGGGCGGGTCTGTGAAGGGGAAAGGAGTTGCTCAGCAAATCCCCAAGCAAAATAGTCAGGGATGAATTTGGGCTCAGAGTTTTGGGGTTCCTCAGGGTCTGTGAATCCAAAACTAAATGAAAAGAGAGAAAGCTTTCAATAGTATTGTTTAGCTCTGCCAGTTACAAAGGTGAGTGGATCTGCTCTCGTCGTCTGGTTCATCGTTCCTCGTGTTTTTCCCAAACACCGAACAAAATATTTCAGATTATTATAGAAACAACAAGAACCCAGTCAGAAAGCACTGTTCACACAGTTTACATACAGCAAAAACACTCAACATTTCCTACACACATCACACATACCCAGTTGATCTCCGTTCAGAATGTGGAAGAATCCCCAGAATATCACAGAATCATCATTGTTTCCAGGAGTAATATCAGTAAATAGTGGATTGTATTAAAGTGTGGTTCGTTTCTTATGGTTTCGTTTGATTTTCGATAGTTGGCAAGAAAAGGCTACCGTCTGCAAGTAAATCGTCGTTGAATCGTAAATCATTCGTTGTATGTTAAATTAATATTGTTGTTGATTCGTCTGTCTTCTTGGTGCGTCAAGATTGAGAATTGGCAAGTGAATTGAATTGAAATTGAAAAAGTTTGAAAAGTATTTGCCGTACAAGTAGCAGCAAGCAAGAAGCTTGGGTTTTTGCCATTAATGATGGCATCGTTTTGGAGAGGAGACTTAACTCCTTTAGATTCTTCGGGCTCACCATTGGGCCATCATCACGGCGGAATGCTCATTGACGATATTAAGCCAAATCCAGCGTCCCTAGTCCATGCTCATCCTTCATACAATCTTGACCTGAGGACATCGTCAGCTCTTGGTTTATCTCAGTCTCACTCTATATCTCCTGTACAAACTAGCTTACATGGACACCATGGAGGAAATCCTAATTCCCATTCTCATGGGATGCAGGGTCAGAATCATCAAGGATCCGGTGGTCATAATGGACCGCAACAGTCCGGTCCCAATGGCCCTGGTGGTGGGGGCCCGAATAATAACAACAATAAAAACAATAACAATAATAACAATAATTTAGACCGAGTGAAGAGACCCATGAATGCTTTCATGGTCTGGTCTCGTGGTCAGAGAAGGAAAATGGCTCAAGAAAATCCGAAGATGCACAATTCGGAAATTAGTAAGCGACTTGGTGCCGAGTGGAAGTTACTCAGTGAGACAGAAAAACGACCCTTTATCGATGAAGCGAAGAGACTCAGGTATGACATGTATGTACCATATAAGGATAAATAAAATCACCATTAGAAATAAATTTATTTTCTGTCTCTCACGCCAGCCACGGATTTATCTCTTCTTTTTAACTGTCCGTAATTCATTCTTGCAATTATCTGTCTCTCCATCAGTCCCAAGTTTATCAAGTATTGGTAGCATTCTTGTATCTCTCTCTCATTAGAAGGTATCTATCTTTGATTTTGTTGTGTTTGCCTTTCATTCCACGCGTCGTATCTTAATTCAGTCCGACTCCGTTTCCATTGTGGATTGGATTTTACGACCTTACCTTATCCTTCAGAATCCTTTGTGCTGATGGGAAATTGTGCAGAGTCGAGATAAGTACGAGGACTAGATTATTAATATCATCACGTTTAAATCAATCGCGTGCAAGTTCAATCAATGTTCTTATAAATTCAAAATCCAACATAGGAGTTACTTATTGACATTACCAGTAATGTCTTTCTGTGCTCGGCACCACCTTCAGTTGTGGAAATGTAGGTACAAAGTTTAGATTAGGAAGTGGAAAATTGGTGTACACACGTACTTAGATACTTTGAATGGAAAGACACACTTTTGGTTACTTTGCGTTGAATACTCGATTCAGAATTGAAATCAAATGTTTGTCCGTTTTGGTGGATACTTCAAAAGTATATCGGTTGTGGAAGCATAGGCTTTTGTGCTGAGATTGTGTGTACCGTATGTATGTATTGGTTTATTAGGTGATCAAATGTTTTGTGTAACACGATGCAGGAATTATGGTAAAAGACTACCTACCTAGTTTAAATTGTAAATGGTTTACATGCAAACTAAACTGGAGAACTTCCTTACCGATGCGATCCTGCGTAGGGTTAGAAAAAGGTTGGCTTGTCTTGTCTTGTCTTGATACTGCCTTTATCTGGCAATCGTGGAATACTATGATGAGGACAATGAAAAAGTGGTTTATAATTGACAGCAGGATATATGTTAACATGCGTACGTACACATCATCAGCATGAATGAAAACGATTACGTTTCCGTTGCTATTCAAACAAGGGTTTTGTCATATAATTCAATTATGCAAAATCAAATTTGAACGCAAAACCAATAACCCTCTGCATAGCTACCTACCAGGCTTGATAAGGTTTTCAAATTAATTTTAGGCAGGTCAACTTCCCCATTAACCCATGAGCGTGATAATCTTACTTGAGTAAGCAAACACTCAAATGACGGGAATAATTACTTTAGACGCTGGGTTACAAGTATCCTGTGTGCACTATCTACGTCGTTCATTCATTTTCTCGTAGGTTAGAAGGTAACAAATATTTTTGTTGTTGAGGAATTTGTCTCATTTTTACCTGCTGAGTCTGTCTAGGTTTTCCATTTAGGAAGTTTTCATACCGCCGTGTCTTTTTCCTTTTGCCTCTATCTGTCCTTCTCTGTATATCTCTCCCTGAACCACTCTACCTTCAACTTTTTGCCTGGCCTTTTCCTGAACTCCCCTATGTCAGAATGACTGACTTCACTTGACTGCTACTTTGAACTGGGCTGAGCTTTTCAGAAAAGATATCTCAGTTTAGAGTTGATTTACATGTTTTTTACCTTTGAATACAGGATTTATACACGCCAATGTGAATGATTTTATTTCATTTGAAGTTTCTAACTCGTGTACAGTCTGTCATGTCATGTAGTTAAGATACAAGCTTGACGGCTTCCTTCATTCATTTTTTTGTCCAGGTAAAGGCTCGACTCCAAGGTGTAAAAATGTTAATTTTGATGGATTCCTGTTCACGTTATTATGTCTCACTACCGAATTCTAAGGTTACGAACTCCACGGTTTTTATCTGTCTGTCAAGCTGATTTTAATCAGCTGTTTACGTTTTTTTACTTTGTGTTGATCTTACGCTTAAACACGTTAACTTGTTCAAAATTCTTTTCTTATTAGTTTTCCGTATTTTTCCATCCTGCAGCATTTTTTGTCATTCCAATCTAGCATTGGAGAATCTCATGTTAAATTCATGTTCAGTTTTTACTCACTGAATACCCAGGATTTCCCTGAGTTAGATGTGGTAGAATCTATTTTACCTGTTGTCGTTACCTTGAATTTGATAGTGAGTTAAAAACATACACAGTTATGTGATTAGTTTAGGAGTTCTGGTAGTTTGAATACTAGTAGTGTTCTGTTTCCGAAGTTTTTATGATTCCAAGAATGTCCAGGTTTAAGGATGTTGATGGTAAGGATTGATTGTCCCTGCAAGTGAGTTTCAACTTATGGTTTATTCCGGAAAGTTTTTCTGTGGCAGGATAATGATGTAGGGGAATAAATAATACTGTTGTTTATGAAATATTTTCACCTGGGGGTTTGATGTTTTACGCGCCTAGTGTTGCTCAATTTATGTGGTGATAAGAAGGTCAAAGTCGTATTTCATGACCTTTCCTCCTTCTTCCCGTTTTTTGGCTTCTAACATTGATGTACGGAGTAGTGAAGTAATCATTGAAAGGTATGGGATTAATAGTGTACACTTGAACGCAGTTCATTTGTCATGAGTCAAACAGAAGTTGCAGATGTTTTACGGACATTGTAAAGATATATTAAATACGTACTAAAACGTGAGTAACAAATTTATCATTGGTGAAGTTTGAGTTTCTCAAAGAGATGACGGATCTAAGTCTGACTTGGTGTTCATGAGACTTCACTTTGTACTGGTTTGGGTACAAAGTCATCATGGGTGTATTTCTTGAGGTGAATCGTAGTCATGTTTCCGTTATGTCAACCATGCTAGTTAATTAAGCTTTGGAGTGTATAGAGATAATTCATATTGTTGTGAAAATTGATCTAAGTGGATGTTGTGTTGTTGTTAATACTTAAGAAGGAGTGAAATGTTCTCTGAAATGATTTTACATTTCATTCATTTTGGTGATTACAATGTGTACATAGCATAAGTGCAAACCGACACTGAACCGCCAAACAAAATACCTTCCTGAGCATGGATTGCAGTGTTACAATTTTACGACGCCAATTAATTATAGCTAATGTTGTCAGTTGGTTGGTTGTAAAGGAAGGGGCACAACAAAACTTATAGCCATTACCTTATCTAATTTGGATCGTATACAAAAGATATCTGTCTGTTTCTGTTTCTGTGAAAATTTATGATACTGGATACAGATATTTTGGACAAATCTTAGTCGTTGATCTTTGTAGAATGTAGACTGTTATGGTTGAGCGTACGCTGTTGGTGACTATTATGGTTGGTGCAACCTAACTAAGTAGTGCAGTAATCGTTGACAAATACTAATTACTAATGTGAATTTTTGTCCAAAATATCTTTATCTACTAAATAGTACTTATTGTATAATTTGTTATTATTTCTAGGGCTGTTCATATGAAAGAGCATCCAGATTATAAATACCGACCACGGAGGAAAACGAAGACATTGTTGAAGAAAGACAAATATCCTCTGAATGGACCGGGTGGTGGTGGACATGGTCATCATGGATCGGGCCCCGGTGGCGTCTCCTCTAATGGACCAGGCTCACTCTTGGATAGTCGAAACTCTTCGTCATTGACACCGAACTCTGTGAGTTCTTCCGGCTTGAATCACCATCATTCATTGTCTCATCAACCTGCCACTCATCCGCATCACAATCTCAATCCTAGAGACCTGTACTCGCATCAAGCAATCAATGGTTACATGCCCAACGGATATGCCCTCATGAGTGATCCCAGTGCTTATGGTGGTAAGTTTTATCAATACCAGTAATTCCTCAGTTTTGATAAAGCCGAAGGTTCATAGCAGCAATTCAGTACATAATTATTACTTCTACTTGGAAAAGCAGTGGCCCTGTATTTAGTTTTCGTAGTAATTAAACTCATCAAACTCAACATCATGATTTTGAAAGTTTGTCACAACATTGTCGATTGGAACGTGGGATGTTAGTTTGTATCAGGGTTATATTTCAATGAAATTGTTATGCCCGAGTTGTTATAACTTTGTTATGTGACAATAGCCAAGAGTTGTATGTCTCTTATTTCGTTTGTATTTTCCAACTTGGTTTCTTAAAACAATTTTTACGCCAAATGCATACATGACTGGACTTGACTTGACATGTCATGTCATGTAGGTATGTTTGGATTAAGTGACAATACACATAGTAGTATTATTAGTTAGTTGGAGAAATAGTATCATTTCCTCAGAGTAGATTGATTCTAAGGGTACTTTGTTTTGATGAAGTTATGGAGACGCAAGTTGCTTGGTTAGGAAATCTAAGTAAAAATTTCAAAGGAGTACCTACCATTCATTCCAGTTTTTGTTTGTATGTTGATTGCTGTAGAACCAAGTCATCGTGGGTATTATTATTAGTCTGTGGACAAAACACCCCAACGATGGATGAAATTCTAAAAGAGCACAGCTGTACTACCTAGTTAGACATAAGTTTCATAACTGAAGGATGCCTAGGAATTAAGGACTTTAATACTTTGAGGTGATTAGTCACGCGACCATTTTTTTGCAACTTTAATTTGTTGCGAAATTAACTTCTGGCTGGTTTGTTCTACACGTATACAATGATTCGGATAGTTAACTTTACGCAGTAATTAGTTTCGCCATAGAGGATCTGAAGGTAACTTCGTGCAAGGTGAGACAGAGCTAAGTTCCTGCCCAACGGCAGATAATTAACTTAAATTTCTAATTTTATTTTTTGGCTTCACATTCGCAAGCATAATTGCTAACATTGAAGGAATCGGATAGTCTTATTATTGGGTGTAGTAGTAGTTGGTTGTATGTACAGTAGTTTGAGAAGATTAACATTTTGGTAGCGGACATGTTGCGCAGTATCAGTAATAGAACAAGATGCTCAGTTTATGTAGAGGTTTTCGGCTCGTTCTATATCTATTGATGATTAGTGAGCGCGAATACATTTTAATTATTCATAATAGTTTTAGTGGTTACAGTTTAAAAAATCAAATGTATAGTCGGACGAATAATTAGAAGAGTGCTAGTGTATAAAACTAGGGATTACAGCATGTTGGTATTTTACATGTCCGTCATTATCCTTAGATGGAAAAGAGGCGGACTTGGATGCAGCTTGCTTCGGTATTCCATGATTTGGGTCTGAGAGGGGCCTGATAAGATTGTTACGCACGACGAGTCGACAACGAGGGGCATTTTGAGGATCATTAAAATTTCTGTAGGTAGGGACCAGAGGCGTACTCAGAGAAATGGTCCGCTTAGACTACGATATTGATATTAGCTTATTAAAATCAATATTAATGAAATAACTAATGAGCCTCAAAGGCTTTACAAGAATTTTCTGATACGTAAATACAGGAATATATGAGGCTTCTTGTATTAGTGGAATGTTATTTACATAGTTTCCGAAGGTAGACTCTGAGAGAGAACATGCATAGGCAGGTAATATACATGAGCGCGACATGGTTAAATTTTAAGCACGTTGAAAAGCTTCACTAATTGGAGTCTGCGGTTTCTGTATTTATCTGTTGGGTGAGGTGGAACGCCCAATGTTCCTTCAATTCCGACGTAGTCGCCGTAGGAAAGACGATTAATTTATTATTTATTGCAAATGGAGGACTACTTAAAAGAAGGCGGAGGATCCTTGGACACAGTCATGTAACGTTCTCGTATGGCTGCATTCGCGATTTTAGATGCAGAGAAAGAGAGAAGACATGAGGTTGTCTTAGCTGGTTGGATAAATAGACAGTTAGAGGTGTGGGAACTTACACGATGGGTAGAAATAAAGTTAAAATACTAAAATATGTGCACATACAAGCATGCCTGGCAGGAAAGACATGATTATTCTGAGGTGGTTCTAAGACGATCCAACGTAGAAACGACTAAAAGCTCGTCGAGTCGAGGTTGAGTTGTGTCGCAAAATTTAATGGAGCTGGGAACGGTTAGAGTTGTTTCGTTATCGATTAACGTGGAGGCTCAGAATGAAATGTTGATAATATATTTACTCGTAATAAAGAAAATTGGCTTGGAGGATGGGCAAATGAGGAAAGTGACTGTTAGGTACATAGTTGGAGGCTCGGCTTGAAAGCGAGTCAAGATATTATATTGCAGGGATGTCAAAGAATTGTGGTTTTTATTTATTGAGCACATTATGAAGTAGTGAAATTAATAGTGGAATGTAATTGCTGCGAATGAACAGGATTCGGTGTAGGTGTTGTAGAAATGTTGGTGATGAAGTGTGTAGTGAGAGAGAGAGAGTGAGAGAGAGAGAGGCAGAGGCTTTAAAAATCTTATTTTTTTCCTGTTTTGCAGGCTACATGAATCCTAATATGTACTCCCGGTATGATATGAGTCCGAGCACTGCACCCTCGATGAGTTCATCCCCATACCTGAATGGTTCGTACGCCATGTACGCATCCTCAACAACTCCGGTCGGTTCGAGTTCTGGCGGGAACTCGGGCGGGCAAAATGCAAACAGTGCTCCTTCACCCTATATGCAATCCATGGGCTCAGTGTCCAGTGTTGGTTCTAGTGTGTCTCCCAGTCCCAAAGAAGCTATGAGCCCTAACTCAAATCATGGTGGTGGGAATAACGGCGGAAATAATAACAGTAATAATATGCACTCTCCGCCAGGCAGTAATCATCCTTCATCCTCCTCATCGGCATCAATCACGTCCGCCTCATCACACAACCTCATGAGTCCTCCCCCTCATCTTATGGCGGCCGCCGCCGCGGCAGCTGCTGCCAAGAGAAACGAATACGGCGGTGGGCCTCCACAGGGACATCATCAGGGAAGTGACCTGAGACAAATGATTTCCATGTATTTACCACCACATCATGCATCACTAGAAAATCCTCATAATCATCATAATCATCACCCATATGGGGCGAATCCTGATATGTCCAATCCTATAATTCCCACACATTTGTAATTTAAGTCCTCCAGCCCATAAAACACCCCTCTGAGGAAATCTTAACTCCCTGTTGTTCATGCACTAACTTTAGTAATGGATATTTCAAAGATTTCACTGAACAGATCGTTTTAATTTTTTGAGGCAGCAGATTTGATCATATCTGGAAATGAACTATGACCATATATTCTAAGCAAATTATGAGTAACTCGTTTTCAATCATTCAACCCGGTGTTTTGTATGCAGGAAAGAACTTAACTGCGAGTGTACAGGACATTTCTGTGTAGATAGTATCAAACGAACTCGTCAAGTAGTTATCATGCACTCGTACACAAAATCAGTCTAAACTTCTCCTGCTGTAAAAGTAAATTGCTATCAATTCTCGCTCTTGTACTTTCCAAGCAAATTTGACATTTTTCCTTGTTACGAATGCTATTCACATTGTTATACATATGTAATTTATCTTTGAGCCTCTACCTACCTTGTAATAATAAAATTGAGACGCTACGTACTCAAGTAACTGCTGTAAAGTGTGGTTATATGACAACAAGCTTGCCGTTCCAGTATTATTAAAGTAACCAATGACAAGGGTTTGAAGAAGTGATGTGTCTTCGGCACATTTTCATCCAGAACCATGAGTAAGAATTTTTTCATCGTTTCCTATTCACGTACAAAAACCGGCATGACACACGCAACTCAACACCCTAACATGTAGATTCACGTTAACAGGAAAGTAATGACATAATTTGTATTGCCTACATTTTTTCAGTAGTTCTTACGGTTATACACAAGTCTAGGAATACGAATACAGATAAGTAGACTAACTAATAATCAAAGCATTCGCATATTGTACAGAGATAGAGATGCATAACTAGCCAAGCAATTTGACAGCAAGATAATGATTACTCATTGGCAATTCAAGTGTTGCTGGACAAGGGTAGGAAAAATCATTTTTGTCAATCTTGGTATTGGTGTAATATTATTATAAATAGAAATATATTTCTTTTGCTCCAACGTTTCAATTTTCCATTATCAGTTCAAATCTTTGTCTCATGCACACATTGTACAATGTATATATGTACATATACACTTACTAAGCGTTATAATATCCATTCAGGAAATCGTCCGTTTTCATCGTTCGTCGTTCGTCGTTACTCTAAAACTTACAAGTATGTTCGTAAAAAAAACTTATAATTACATACAAAACTATTAACCACAAGAATGTCTCTGTAAGTTAAGATTCCGAGTTTATACTTACTACCGTGCAGTGTTAGTAGTGTGCATTCAGATCATCATGAAATCCTGTGGCCAACGAGTGTGTTGGTGTGTGTACGGAAAAACTCTGATATATAAACAAAACATTTACTATTAATAATTATACAATTCCTACGACTACTGCACTCATTTTTTATGTGAACGTAGACAAAAAGGAATTGGGAAGGAACCGTGAACCATTAACTAATATGGCTGAGACATTATTTATCTCCAAGTATTTCCTAGGTATATATACCACTATACACTCTGGAACTTGCGTGCATTCAAATTCCATAAAATAATTATTATTTATAGGTTGACCATTGTAAACTGACATAATTATTATGATTACTATTACTACTACAATGTATAAAATCGTTAGGGTAGTTTATTTAAAATTCAACACTTCACATTATATATATAAACAATATACATGAATATATTATATCGGTAAAACGTATGTAATTGATTATTGAATATTCCCAGGAAAAAAAAGTAATTTAGTATTGAGTAACGTTGCCGTGATGATGCATATAAGACAAAACAAAATACCTACTTACTTACTACAATTAGTTAAGTATACGAATTATATTAATACTTTAATTACTATTAATTATTATTATTACTAATGTTATTATCAGATATGACGTGCGTTATATTATCTAATAATAATATACTACATTATTACTATTGGATATAAGATAAAAACGATGAGGACATTATAAACATAAACATGTAGCAATAGCCACGATGACAAAAATGACCACCGAGTTTAATTATATTATTATTATATTATTATTATTACTCTTCATTATCATTATTATTATTATGATTAATTAACGGATTGATGAAATCACAGTACATTATTAAGCATAACTATTATAAGAAATTATAATGAGTAAACGTGAAGGTTATGAATCTCAACTAATCAGTTGGTTCATATAAATATATATATATATATAGATACATATATTATATATTATGTAACTATTATTATTTGTGTAGCATTATTATC
>JAAXYX010001173.1:0-25689 GCA_036851915.1 Ptenothrix huangshanensis
TAAACATTTTCCCAGGATTTTTTGATGATTTTCAATGATTCTTCAATTATTTTCACATGTGAGGTGCATTCTTGTTCGACAAACTTCCAATTAATTTTGCAAATTGGCAATGCTATGATTGCCTCATGTTTGTTTTATGTGCCAAAATTTCTGCTGCAAGAACGTCGAAGGTGGTTCATATTCCAGAATTCTGAAAATAACCATGAACATTCCTGTAAATTCGATGTAATTATCAGTTTTCCAACGCTTTTTTCTCTCTTCGCTCGTGTTATATTCAATGGTTCGGTATGTTTGACTTTATATAAAAACCAGGCTTCATATTTAAAGAAATCCAAGGCATAGTTACTTTGGACATGCTCGTTTGTGTGGGGAAAATAAATAATTTTGAAGCTTCGATATTGAAATGAAATCGTTCTTTTGTGAATGTGGATGGACGAGACGAAATTTGAGAGTGAGTAAAAAGTAGCCCCTGAAAGTGAGGTCCAGCTACGCCCTTGTTTCCATTGTACTGACACGACTACCTACACCTACATGGGCTGTGTGTATCGGTGCCATTTAGCATTTTGGGATTCCATGCTCTTTTGATTTGGACTGGAGTGGGAGAACTGTGGCTGACTGCTGCCTGCGTGCTTTCTTACTGGCGCTTTTGAAATGAAATAATCAATACGAGAATTACTGAGTAAGCATACGTGGAGACAGTGGTTACAATTACAAATGGGATGAGCGCATCCTTCTCGATGTTGTCTGTATGGGATGGTGCGTAGGTTGGTTCCTATGGTAGAGATGATATGTCTGGGCAAAGATACATATCTATTCTAGAATTCTGATTCTGATTCCGAAACTTGGGTAGTTGTTGTTGCCCACGAGCAGTATAATATTTTGATTTGATTTCACGGTTACTTACTCACATTTGAATGAATGAATACAGAGGTATTCATATCGGTATTCTGTGAGTCATAATGAGGATGTTGCGCAATAATTACATTTTCTTGGCAAAGGCTATGCATATTATTATTTCTTTCCGCGTCTTCCTTCCTCGAGCTGATTTCGCATAACATAGTGCATGGTGTATTAGCGAGTTGGTGTGAGAGTGGGAAAAGTTTTGTCGGTTATCTGCTCGCTCAGTTCTAATTTGGCGAGAGATAGGAGGAGGAATTGTACTGGTACTGCAGGCGCAGACAAAAAAATTGATAAAGTGTGGAGGGTAGTTGATTCGGAACTGGCTGTAAAATAAGTGCTTATCTTTTCTCATGATTTTTTGAGGAGAATGGGCTGAGCCTTGGTTGGAGAGGAATCCGGCAGTAAGTAGTCGTTAAGATTAAAAATATTTGTGTAGGATTTCTTCACCACTCTCGCACAAAAGCCTGAAATTACAAGGAAACTAAGGAAGGAAGGCATTATTGCAAATGCATAATATACGCTCTTCAACTTTTCCCAATCCACTTTTCGGGATATTCGTGAAATATCTAGTAGATGCTTGACGATAGTCTTGCCCACCATGAATACTATATTGACAACGAGGCTTTGAATAATTCTAGGTACACTCTCCATAAATAGAGCCGAATAAGTCAGATCCAGATCCAAGGGAAGCTGAGCTAGGCCGCTAGGCAAGCCTAGGCTAGGCCAGAACACCGAAACAGAATCGGTTTGGTAGTAAGTGAAGCCCCCTGAGGAAAAGTTTTTCGTGCAAGACAAGAGAGTAGGTATGCGGCGTTTGTCTCGCTTCCCATCCTTTTCGTTTTTTATCTTTCCTTCAAAATATGTAGATCATGTCGGTGTGTAGATAGAGCTTTGGAATAATTGTATGCATGCATATCCTGTCTGAAACAATGCCTGCTATGTACACAGTGTATGTACTTGTGGAGGAAAGACGAAGCTCCGCTGGTTTCGTTCCTTGTGATGGAAAATACGGGTACAAAAGCGTCTATCTGTGGAGCTTGGTCTTGGTACTGTACTCAGAGCCTTCGTTTGGAGGAATGGCGTAACAAACATTTTTCAAACTTTATCGACATTTTTATTATAACGGAACAGGGCTACAACTCTTACCTCCTAGCTAGGACCATTTCGTCTACAGTTATGTGCTACAGCACTGCAATAACTTAAGGAAAAAAAGCTTGAGCTTGTGTCTGTAGTTTCTTGCTCCCTATTTGCAACTCGAGGAGTATGGCTGTAACTGAAATTGAAGACGTTGGACCTACACGTACGCCGAGCCCTGGATTGTATTGTGTACTGAGTTTTCCCCGCCTTGGGTTTCCCTCAGCATGAATTTGCTGTCGCTGTCACCAAAGAAAACCAAGAGAAAGGCAACGAACGAATGAAAGGACGCGGAGGGAAAAAATATTTTATGCTTTAAATATGTGCTGGCTTAAAGTCGTAAATGCTGGGCAAGTGTACAGAGGTAAGTAGGAAGGTACACATATACAGTTGTAGTTAAAATGGTGACAGAGCTACAGCGGGAAGCGTGGAATGTCCATGTCCGTCTACATAAATCCAGGGAATCCCCTCTAGACCATTCCAATAATAGAAAGGAGAACAATAATGGTGTGTGTACATATTATTATTGGACTATAATTGCGAAGTAATATGATGAAATTTACTTTTCCAAATAGCCCTATCGTTTCCCATAATTGGCAATTAACCGAGCGATAAACGGGCAAGATAAAAGCTTGGTCTGTCATCATCATCAATTTACATTCATAATCAGCTCAGGTATAGGATTTGTTACGACTTTGACTCAAGTTGACCTCCTTGAGAGAAGGAGCTGCGATTACTGTGACATGGAGTGCTGGCGATTCAAGAAGTCGTCGTCTACGCAACAAACAAATTCCTCGTAGCAAGGACTGGCCAACGGTTCAACAATATATTTGTAAACATGTCCGCGGCGTCCACAAGGACGTGCAGAGTAAGTAGTAGCTTGTCATCGTATTTCGTTCGTACATGCGTCCGGGAAATAATTCTTGGCTTACGCTGAAGAATTTCAAAATCGCAATTTGCAATTTGGATTGTAATTTCCCCTTGGCCTTACGTTAGCGTATAAAATGAAAACGAGCTTTTATTCAAGGCGTTCCGAGTTTCATGGGGACTACAAATGTACGTTGTAATGGCGTATATCGCGTCTTCTTACCTAATTCTACATGCGTCTATGGTGCTATGCAAGTGCCTATGTATGCACGTTTGGAAGCCACGAACCAATGACTGTAGCAGATGCAACTTTAGTCGTCCCTGTAGTAAGATAGGTATATACGTATGTGTTTTTATTGTACAGATATTATACGCCTGAATCGTTCAGTCAGCCTGGAAGCGTCCGTCTTAGCATAGGCACACAGTACGGCTACAGTGGAGTGTAGATATAGGGACAAATTGTATACGCCGAGTAAAATACGTCCGGAGGATAAAAGTGGCGCAATCGAAAATCGAATATAAAGTCTACAGAGAAAAGTTTATGGATGCGCTTGGAATTTATAATCGTGACGTTATTTGTTAATCAAAGATTCTTTAGTGCTTTTTTTCCTTTCTCCATTTAATCGGGTAGTAAAGTCTATCTGGAAATTCTAAATCTTCAAGTGCGGCTATATATAACTGTTGTGAGGTACTAACTACTTATATCCTACCTTATATATTTAGCCAGTGCCAGTGCGTCGAGAGACTATCGAACCTTGATATGTGTCTAAGTTGGTCTCGGTCGCCGTCGCGACTTGACTCAGTCATTTACTATTTACTTGAATCCTCGAAATTTTACTCATTTTCCTCCCAGACCTCAGCCCCATGTGCAGAATGTCGCATAACTGAAGCCTAATCAAAGTTGACAATCTTCGCATCAGATCAGATATGCAATCCCAGTAATGTATTATATTTAAACCATTATGCCGTGGAATTATTATTTCAAATTTAATACTTGAGTTGACATGAAGGGGAAGTATAATAAGATCTAACGATGTGAGTAAATGTTAATTTTACATGAAGTGCATGAGTGGATGTGAAATAGGTTTCCATGGTAGGACTACGATGGACTTTTGCATGGTATGGTATGGTATGGTAGGCCGATACGATGCCGAGACGTGGAGTAGGTACATGTGTAACGCGGTACTACAGACTTTTGTGCAAATTAATGCATACTGCAGGAGTCGTGGGACGGATAGAATCGACATGGAGCCATTCTGTTGAGTGAGGTTGAAAAAGCAGCAAGGCTGAGCTGTGAGTTGAGTGAATGAGTTGTGACCTCATCAAGGATTTCAATTTTCTGATATGCATGGAAACTATGATTTAAGTTACTGGCTTTTCTGACTCTAACTTCCTGCAACATAATTTCGCGTCAGTTTAGTACGTTAGTAAGTCAGTCCGATTACAGTTTCAAAGATCAATACTGACGGTACACACGACAGAGTACAGGAGGCAAGCACCGGAGTCGAGTTGGGTATTAAGGAGCGGAGCGGAGGAGCAACTTTCCAAATTCTCAGACTCATAATTCCCGTGTATTTCACTCCTTGCTTTTTCCTTGCTTACTTTGGGAACAAGAACAAAGAGTGCGAGAAAGAGAGCGTACGACTTGGCGCTCGTCAATAACTCGATACATTTATCACATAACTGGAGCAATAATTACGCTCGTACGTGCACGTTACGAGCGCTTACTTGCATTTAGTCAAATAGAGAACTGTCCAAGTATTAATTGTGTGCAGTGTTCGAACGTGTACTCGAGATATTATTTCATAATCAAACAGTAGTGGCGATGGATGAGCGAGCGCTTCCACATTTCCACTTCCATCGTTAAGTCCATGATGCATGAAATGATTGCTGATTGTTGGAGGGGATTGGTGTGTTCCAGCTGCTAATGATTTAATCCACGTCAGTTTACTTAACGTAGGTACGAACCCACCAACTACACCCACCACCTCCTGCCACTACAACCGAACTCCACCATCACCACTTGCTCCGTGGTTCAGTCAAACTGTCTGCGGACTCGTCTGACTCTCGTGATATTGTCGAGAGTGTCTGTAGTAGACACGCGTTTAAGTTGAGACGCACGGAAATGGAAACTCTTAACTCTTTCAATCCTTGACTTGCTCTCACTCGAATGTAACCCAAGTATGTGCATGACGTAAATCACTTTTAATTAACTAGACTCATTAACTGTAGAAGCTGCCTTCGTTCCGAGGTTGCGACGATAAGTACGTTCTCAAATTCGAATTTCGCTTACTTTTTTCCTTCCTTCCTTCCTCGCCGGAGTTCAAGAGGGAGTCATATATGACTGAATTGTAAATGCTCTTACACACATTGATATTGATATTAGAGCAAGATTTTCTCCGTCTACACTTGTGTGTACAGTTTCAAGTTTCACTTGACTTGAGTTAACTTACAAAACTACCGTGTTCCCCGTGCGTACTATAGACACACTCCCCAGGTCTCGCTGCATATCCTCATAATTCCGAGGCTCTATTCTCTGTCTACCTATGGCTTAAAGTATACCCAAGTCATCGTCATCGAACACCATTGGCAATTTCGACTCCACTGTACGACAAGTTACCGAAGGAAAAGTTAACAAAGCTCCATTCGTGCATGAACTCAACACTTTTTTGATTCTCTTGGAATCGAAATCTTCTTCGTGGGACACTTTAATCAAATGCTTTTTTCAGTATTTTCTCCTTGCCTCCCATCGTTTTATTCCACAGTGAAAAAATAGAACCCAGAGGAATGGAATTGAAAACTTTTAAAGATACCGAGCATGGAGTCGCGAGGAGACAACACTGGTATATCGGAAGAGACAGAAGGATGGGGAAAAGTAGAAAATTGCTGGGTCTGAACGGAAGCTTTCTTGGAGCTTTAGTGGATAGCCACGATGTGATGGTGGGTTGCTGTGTGCGTTGACATGTACCTTCTTGCCCGAGCCCAGGCATGGCACAGAGCCTGTGAACAACTCTTCGTTTTTCTCATCCGATATTGGATTTTGAACATTTTTGTTCCTTCCCAGGAACGTTTAGTAGTTGATGTTTATAGTGGATATTAGCCGGGACATATACGACCTTACTATTATCGTTCAATACGTACTTTAATAGTTCTCTTACACGTAGGTGGTTGTAGTCGTAATTGTACTGCAAGTACTTCCAGTATAGCTATCCGTCCACTCCACCATGCACACCACCAGCGGTAGTTTTTTGGTAGCAGTTTGGTTGCTGGGACAAAAAGTTTCGTTGGTTTTTCAAAAGAGACAAAATGTCGAACGTGGAAAATGTTGATGTTGATGGGATGCGGACTTACATAGTGGCGAGGGTCATACGGGATTTCTGCGTTATGTTAAACATTAGAGTTGGCTTGAAGACTGTGAAGATACCTTGGTACTCCCATAAACTGGATTTTAATTGAATGGAAAGGCTAAGTTTTATGGTTTGCATTGTTAGACTGTCGTAAATTGAGCGGGAATGTGATGCGATGTGATGTGTGGTATCCACTCAGGTCTATAAATGGTCTGATAATATGAAAAAGAGTATGCTCGCAATATACTGCTTGCCCCCTTGCCCTGTTTCCACGGCTCCGCTCCAACTCGAGCGCCAGCTCTTATCATAATACCGTCAGCAGTAGAGACAGTTGCCATTATCTATTAGCTGGATACCTATATCCCTTGACGAATGTGCGCCAGGGTGGACTTACATGCTCCGGCTTTAAATCATATGGGAACATTTGGTGGAAGTTGTTCCAAAAAAAGGTTGTGCAAAAAATGGGAGACCCAATAAAAAGAATTGCCATAAGTTAACGTTTGACTTTTACACAAAATCGACTGGGACGGGACAGTGGTGGTGGTGGTGGGAGTAGTATAAAGTCTGCTCGGTCTTGGTCGTAGTGGTATGCTTCCCATAATATAACATATTGATGGACTCTCTTCGTCTTTCTCTGTCATCCTCTTAGCTTATTGAAAATTCCTTAGCAAGTCTTTCTCCACGACTTTTTTCCCCGTTTACATTTTCCAAAGTTTACTCTGCTCACATTCTCCATTCTCCGTCCTTTGAGTTAAAGTTAAACTATCTTCAAGTCCATAAATGAATGAAAACATGTTTACATATTAATGACGGCACTGAACGTGGGTGCATCACTTTCCTCTACTTCATTGGTACTTACTTATTCTATTAAGCAAACCGTGCAACTGCTCGTCTCTACAATATCCCTACGTTTTGTGCATTATTTTGCGGTTTGTTTTACTTTGGAAAATTTCGGGATACTTACGTGCTCCGACTAGACACATCGGGTCGTTTGTTCCTACCGTCTCCATTCCCGTTGTGGTTTCGTTTGAATTCCGTTGATTGTGTGGCTAAGGCTGAGGCACAGCACAAATAGAAAATACAGTAGTGTACAGTCATTTTACCGAGGACAAGATTATATCGAATTTAATTCAAAAGGGAATTCACAAAAACACAAACTACTGACTCCCTCATCTCGCTTTGGTGCAAGATACAGTATGTGTGTGTGTGTGTGGGTGAGATGGTTGGTTGGAGCTGGTGTTGGTTGCCGACTTCCTTGTTTGTTTGTTTGTTTGTTGTCCTTGCTGACTTACTGGGAAGTAGAGAGAGAGAGAGGAAAGAGTGAGGAAAGTGTAGCACTTGTGTCATTTCCCTCTTCTCATTCCAGCTCCCACTTCTCCGAGCTTGTTGTTAGGAGAGTTGTTGGGCAGAGACATATGGGATCTATCACTTTTGTATGTAGACGCACGAGTGTAGCAGGTTGGAGTTGGAGCTTTCCATTATTTTATCACATTACTTCATGACAAAGTGTGGTAGTGGAAGGATTTGGTAATACTAATAGTGATTTTAACAAAGGGCTCTGAGTATTGATACAGAAATCAGGACGTAGCTTAGGGATGTATGTGGTAAATACAAACACAGTATACTTGCATAAGTGTTGTGTTTAGTGTAGGAGTGGAGTCGGGAGCCTGTGAGGGATATATGTGGTCTATGTACATTGGGTATATCCGTTGCTTAGGGTGATAGATATGGCGATTCATATTTATAAGGCTTTGATTTAATTTGTGCTGGTAGAATTCCTCTTTTCAGGGAATCCCATATGGTCGTAGCTCTTTAGCCATCATTTCGTTAGAGAGTGTTTGAGTAGAAAAGGGAATTCCATTGGAGCACAGAGCAGAGGATTGGAATCGGATCGGATCGGATCGTTATAATATGGTATGGTGGCAGCAGTGCAGTGCAGTGCGGTGCTGTGATGTTGCTATTTCCTCCGCTCTTCTCCTCTCGTCTCTTCCCGTCTACACTTCCCGTACACGAAGATCTGCTTTGGAATCTTTATTGGTGATAATTTATAGGGACAGCTCATGACATGAGTCTCGATGAGAAATCAAAATAAATCCCTCAAGAGAAATTTTTATGTGGCTGATAGATATGTATCTTGGTAATGTTGATGGCATCTTGAGTCTGTCTCGATGAGGAGCTGAGGGAGGATATATGGATTTTTTTTCGTCTTGTTTGTATTTTCTCTCCAGCTCCAATTTTCCCCTCTAATCATTCCGGAATCTCCGAGCTACGGGTGAAAAACGTCTGTAAACCAAGATATTATTACAATGACATATTATTGCATAAAAGCATTACCTACCGATGCGATGTGAGAACATATGGATTTCCTACGCCGTCTTATCCCTATGTTTAAATACCGCCGCACATATTTCTTTAGATAAATCCAATCGACCGCATAATAATATTTGCTTCACACGTTTTTCTTCCATCTATTTTTTATTTTATCTTTGTCTTATCTTGAGCATGAGGATGAGGCTACTTTAGTTGCTACTTCTACCTCACGTACTCGCATAGCTAGTCACTGCAGACGGAGGATGTAAAGACTTTTTATTTGTAAGATGATAGAGGAAGAAAACCGAAAGGAAAGCAACTTTAGACGAGGCCAATCTTCCGGGTAAACAAACACACACACACACAGCTATTTTTCTGTTCTGGTGAGGAAGGCTGGCAGAAATAAATTTGGTGGAAGGAAACATATCGAGACGTAAGAAAAGCTTTTAGCTCATTTCCAGCCCTGTCTTATTGTATAGATAGAGGACAGCGAGAGAGTCTGTGCACTTTACACTTGCGATAATACTATGCCGTTGCATTTTAGTTTGACTTTCCACTGTTTGAACGGGCACAATGCGATGTTGGAGGAAAGGGAAAATATGAGGATAGAGATGGAGAATGAGACAGGGAAGGGAGAGAAAGGGAAAAATCTTTTCTGTACTCATCAACATTGACTCCCGAGGCCTGAAACTAGAAACAGTTAAAGGTAACCGAAAGGAATTGGAGAGTCGTGGGAAATAGAGGGACAGGATTTTGATTGCTCCGCTACTTACCTACACTTTTCATCCCTTGCCCTGTCTTGTCTCGTCTTGTCTTGGAGATGTAGGAAATAAGCGAGAATCGAGTCAGTTTTTGGATGAGTGAAGGAATGATAACTGAGAGCTGGTGGCTGGTATAGACAAGAAGTAGAATTGAGACCAAGTCGTCGCTTCCTATTCCTTTCTCCTCCCGTGCCTGTGTCTGTGTCTGACTCACGCTAAACGACTTACACACGTTCGTTTTGTTACATCTCACGTAAAAGTGCATATCAGCAGAATAGAATAACATGATGCCATGTGTAAGTATCTTGAAGCGATCTCTGGGTTGACTGTAGTGTAACGTGGACTTGCACTATGCATGACGGGACGGGAGCATATGGAATTGTTTTGACAGTCCGTATGCTGCTGCTGTGTGAGTGAAACTGGAAATTCCCGTGTAACGGCTAATCTGACTGGGTTCGACTTGGCATGAAATGAAATGAAATGAAAATGGCTTGACGACTCATCCTGATCCTGTTTTGGATTTGGATAGGATTGCATGAGTGTGTGTGCACGTTTACATTCCTCAAGGAAAAATTATTGATCCGGTATCTGCCAGAGTTGGAGTGATTGATAAGGAGCCGTGGGTAGGGCTTTGAGCCAACTAAACATTGAATTCTTCTTCGTGGGTCACACGCAGGCAGGATCCGACAGACAGAACGAACCAACGAGTATTAGTGTGAGGGAAAAGTGCCATGAGTACTTTCCTCTCAGTTTACGTAGAAAGTGGAAACGGATAACTTTGGACAAACTTGTGTCACTGCTAATGCCTACAGCTGTACCGGCACCTACTTGCCACTTCCTATATTCCATTTCCCTCCACATCCCACTTTGTATTGACGCTAAACATCGGACTTATCAAAGTTATTCGCGCTACTCTTAAAGTACGAAGGGGAAGGTAGGTGTGGGCAATCTTGTGTGGGTGATGTAATGTGTTATGTGGGCAGTAGATAGGTACTTTTCTTCATCTCATTATGGTGCATTACCTCGCATTGTATTATTACATGGTTTATATTGACGATGTGCGGATGACGTTGCATCGGCTGCGGGAGAATGTTGCATGCATGCTCGGCTAGTTTCCGTTTTTTCCCTCTCTCTCCCTTGTATTTTTCACTTGCCGTCAGTTGCCATCTATAGAGTGTAGCCTGTGCTTTGAGGGAGTGTAACGAGGCAAGGGGAAAGTAGAACCAGACTAGATGGATAGATATAGGTTGTGGTAGTTGGGAAAGAGAATCGAAATGGGACAGGTGGTAGATGGACAGCAGATGAGATGGATGATTCTTGCCGCTGTACTCCGAGTTGATCTTTTGATCAATAAGTCTTTATGGAATTTGTACAGACATGCAGAGAGAGCACGGCTGCTTCACTTACTGTCCTATTACAAGTTATGTGGAAAAAGCTTGTATGGTTTGGTAATTCCTTGTCTATAAGGTGTACGGTGTGGAGTCTACACCGAGGAGGAGAGAGTGGGAGCGAGAGAGCGGCACACAGTGCGGATATCTACATTGGAGGCACAGTCGTCCAAAGTAATCTTGAAAGATTTTAAAGTCCAACGTTTACAGGCTAACTCCTCCCCCACTTTTGATATCGATCCACAAAGCTGGGGCTAGGCAGACTTTTCTGTCTTTCTCTCGCTTTCTCTGTGTCTTTCTTCTCTTCGGCGGTTCTCTCGCCCTCTGCCATGCCATTGACTGCTGTCTGTATAAGAGCAGGAGGGAGAAAGAGAGAGACAGAGAGTATGTGTAGACATTATGTAGGTTTTTTCAAGGAGGGCTTCCTTTCTAAGCCAGCTTTTTTACGGCTCAGCCAATCCATTACGAATTGCGACCAAGATGCTCCTTCTGTTGACTCGGCTTTTCTTGGTCTCCCTTTGAGTTGGTTAGTATGTAGTAGGTGCATGTGAATATTCTCGTGGTAGGTGAGACAATGCATGGTGTGGCGTGGTAGGCTGGAGTAAGTTGATAATAGAGAGGAGAATATTATGTATCTGGGTCCCATCCAGGCATTTTACGTCTTGTTCGCAAACTTGTTCTTCAGTATTATGGGATACTTCCGTATGTAGCACATGTATTGTAGGTGCGAATCGTTTCGGGCTTTCTCATCTAGTCGCTCGCCTCTCCTGTCTCCTTTACATACATACATGTGTATTCCTCTCCTCCGTTTGTCGTTACCGTGGTCGTTCTCACTCATCCTTCCTTCCTTCATTTCCTTCTTCGCAAGTACTTTCCGACCATCTACATAGTGGCTATATCGTGTCTCATGGTGTGGTTGGTATGGCGTGAATAGAAGTCTGCATCTCGATGTTGGAAGCGGACCGAGTATTGAGTTTCAAGTTGAATACTGGAATCCCGAGAATTATTTTGAATTTGTGTGACAGACGACTGACTGTCGCGGGTTTGATAACTTAAGTCTAGCCTCTCTTGCGTCGCATGCCTATAGGTACATGTAGGTACGCGGACTACGTGAGTGTATGTGGAACATTTAAATGTAGCTTTGAATAGGAAAAGTTGAATAGAAAGTCGGAGGTTATTACTCGGAAAGTGCAGAGCGTAGCAGAACATTCCATTACATAATATTGTATACATTATTATAATATTATTATAGTGGAGGAAGGGAAGGAAGGGAAAGGAGTGAGAGTCTGACTTGAGAGTTGGTAAGGTAGCCGAGATTTCCCGTCTGCCGATCCTTCGTGTATACAAATGGAGCTATGAAATTTGTGAAGTTGCACAGAATTTCCGGGAGTGGATTATAGTGTGTAGCTTTGGACTGGGAATGTGCATGGAGAAGGCTACTACAGCTGTTTAATGCTGAGTAGCTGGAAGTCAGTCAGTCAGTCGGCAGTCATTTTGAAGAGTGGAGACAAAAGCTGCCGCGGCACTGCTTTTATTATAGAGCTCACTAATTAGCCATGCACTCAACTCATAATAATTTCTCCTCCGTGTGTCTGTCTGTGTGACTGACGAAGTGCTCGACAGTTCGTGGAAAGTCTGATATTGCATTGATGTGAGTTGAGCTGTAAGATTCAGCGGTAAAATATGAGCAGTAGCAGTGGTAATAGCTATATATAGAATTTTATCTGTGTCTATTCTACGATTGCTATTCTTGAGCTGTGTGACTGTAACCGTAACTCGAACGGTATCCATGTGAAAGTCTTGATTTTCCAACCAACCGACCGACCAACATTTCTACGTGCACTTTTCCCTTCCTGTGTGTACCAGCACCAGCACCAGCTGCATGTACTCGTCCGGAATATAGATATACAGCCCAGGCTGGAACCACGCGAGAGAGAAAGAAAAAGTTTGTTTTACTCAAAATAGCGGAAGGTTTCTCGTCCTAAGAATGATTGTTGGTCATTGTGAAGTTGTGTTAGAGTTGAAGTTGTAGGGTTGGGGGATTGAGTTGGTTTGCTTGCTTGGGTTAGTTGGTTGAATGGATGGACGGTTACGACTTGTATTAGTCGTCTCATGTACTATACTTTAATGTATGTGCTTCATAGTGTATGTACTTGATACATGAGCAGGGCTGGGAGAGAGCGTGGAAATTCTTATAGAGTTCGATTTTCACATTACTTTCTCCGGGGAATTTTTCTTTTCGGAACTTTCATTTCCCCTTCCAGCCAAAGATGCCATCAAGTTATGAGGAAGCACAGCTTTCACAAGGATCTTAAACGAAATTTCTCTCCTACGCTCACTCACTCTCTCTCTCTCTCTCTCTCTCTCTCTCTCTCGTCTTAGCTGGTTATTTTTTTCACCAGGAAATTATATTGGCTTTCCCGGTCAGTTCAAACTCACACCCTTTGAAATATTGTTTCATGACTGTCGTAAATAATAAGAGATTTTGAATTAATCTTTACTATCTTCATATATGGAGGAAGCAGATATTGTGTGTGTTGAATGGGAGCATTGGCAAGTGCAAGATTATATTTTATGGTCAAGCAGCAGGAAGAGCGGAACTCGCAGTCTTTCCGCACATACGCTCCGTCCGTATTGGCTTAGTGTACAGCATCCAAAATTAGGAATTACGAATTCCGAATCCCGATTCGGAAAATATAGATAGATATTATTATTATTACGATTATTCTTCCGCTGACCTCAATCTACTTTATCTTTGTGTCTTTTCCACTGCACGTCGTGGCTCCATCGCCTTTTCGCCTCCGTTCGGTATCGGTATTCCAGGTTGCCATGCTGTTGCTCTGCAAGTCATGATGAGAGTAAATAAAATCAAATCCGAGTCGAGATGCAGTTCTTCTCCCGTCCAACATAATAGCTACACATATCTACGGCAGCTATAAAGAAGTCAAGTCAAGTCCGATCTGGCTAAGAGGAGAAAATGAACTACGGACAAAGTCCGAGGGAGTAGAGCCGGGGCCGACGCGTGAGTGGTGATGTAATGAAGAGGAATTGCGAGTGGAACGGAACTTGTTGGAAATTGGTCGTCATGGAGTTTAGTTTTGTTAAAAAGGAAAGATAGTATTTTGATGATAGCGTAACTGCAGAGGGAAGAGGAAGATGTGTAAGATAATAGTGAGGAAATGGAAAGTCTTTGGGCATGGAAATGGTCTAAATGCATAGTAGGTGAGTTGGGAGAGAGATCGTATGAGTGGAAATAATATATAAAAAAGGATTCAATTGAGTCACGGATGGAGGTAATAATAGGCGAATGTCATTTGCAATGCAGGCTGAGTCGTTGGATGCTCAATTTGAGATAAGAAGATCAATGGGAGAGTAGAGCCAACCCGACGACAGTCAGGTCATGCAGCATAACTGGCATACATCTCATACATAATATCTTCTTCTCCGTTACTCCTTATATCGGATACTTTCCTCTATGTAGGTGGGAGAGGGAAGTGAGGAGGGATGCCAATGTGTTCTTAGCAACCTAAACCTTGTTTCCTCCCTGCGATACCTTTCCTTACCGGCACCTCCAGTCTCCCACGGACACATCTCCAACGAGAGACTTCTCGCGTGCATGCATGCATATGGAGCAGAGCTGTCCGTGGCTCTCTTAGCTTTGGCTCTCCCAAGCTCCTTCCTTTCTCTCCCGCTCCTCCGTCCCATCCACTGCTTAGAAAGTGAGAATGCGTAAGAGTGTTATCGTAACGGAATAACAGAGTAGGAAAGTTTTAGTTCCACCTCCTCGACAGATCGAATTGAAAGACAAATGACATGAGGCCATTATTGTGGCTCTCTTTGCATGCTCCCTTCTTTCCTTTCCACCACTACCTGTGCTCACTCTAATCGTAAGTACCTACCACCAGCACATGCTAGTCAGACCCTGTTCCCCTTCCCGTACAGATGTTATTATCCCTTTCCTTATTTTACCTCTTTCTATGAATACATTTATTCAGTAGACAAGGGAAAATGATGAAAAATACGCTTCTTTCTACCTCGGGGGAAGAAAAGCATCAAACCAAACACGGACCACGCTGTATTCAAGCCAAGCCCTCCTATGAATGCCAGGCCAGTGCAATGCCAAGTGAAGCCAAGCTTTCACGTGTCTCCTCCACTTGCTGGAACTGTGCCTTTTCCCCGGTTTTTAGAACAAATTTATTCCATACATGGATACTTGTCTGTAAATATAGTCACATAGTTAGGTATAAGCATGGCTTCGCTCAAATTTCCTGAGTGTGCACAAGGATTTACATGGACTTATTATGGACGTAAAGGAGAAAAGATGGAATGGGATGCTCGTGTAATACGATGGGATGTGATGTAATGTAACGTAATGGAGGATAATGTAACCGTGTAGCAGTGTGTACTAGAGTGTAATGTGATGTATAAAGTAATATCATGTGTACAAAGCCGATGATGTCTCGTTCTTTCTCGAGGGGAACTAACTATCAATGGAAATTCAAATGGTGTTTAGCTCTCTCTCAGAGTCCTTGGCTTTCGCCAACCTTCCACCGTCTGTCATTTCTCTTCATATCATCCTTTAAGGCGAGCCAAATTTATTGAACTTTTTACGTTGCGAAGCTCTTAATTGCAATCTAGTGGTTGGCTCTCGTGGATTGTGAACAGGGAACGCGGGTACGTGTTCACCAAGAGAGCCGTGGCGAATTCCATGCATAAGCCAACTTGTGTCCTAGATACTGTCGCAAACCAATTAAAGACCGTCGCGAGTTTGACTTTTACTACATGAGAATAATTGTCGGAAAGTTGTATAAATAGCCAGACTTTGGAGCTCCGTGAAGGAGGATGACAGGAATTGCTATTGATATATGGAAGTAATTCGATGGAAATTGTCGTTGATTGACGACAAAGGAATGTCGACTTGTGAGGAGCAATTAGGTTGGACGGGAAATGACCACAAAAGGAATTAGCTGACTTGTACAGAACCACTGAATCTCAACTCGGCCCATATTAGCAAGTAGTCAGACTGATGAAGCATTCTTGGAATTCAAAATTAGCTGGAGGAGAGAGACGAGGTCGGGAGCTGCGGAGGAGCGAGTTGAATCGGGAGAGAGCATAAAGCACGGCAGCACCAGCATCCGGTCTATTGGGTTTTATAATGGAGATTTCTCATGTCAAGCCTCGTCGCATCTTTGGAATTAAAATTTGCTTCCTTTCTTATTGTTGGAGTCGTGTGTGCGTCTTTGAGTATTTCTCTCTCGCCGAGTGCCTTTGTGTGCGTGTGGCTGTGGAAAGGAGAAATGTTTTGGCAGAGAGAAAAGATGTAGAGGGAAAGCGCGCGTAAAGTTTTCTCAGTAGAGAATTCTTTTAACTGGAGGAATTTCGGTTGTTCTTTCTTCCCCTTTCTGTAAGTGAATGAGCCGACCAGAGCCACTCATCCGACGGCGTCTACTTGTCTCACTTTTCTTCTAGATTTTCAAAGATCTTATAATTAGCTTGTCCATGGTTTGGCTAGCCAATGTTCCAGTAAATTACTCAACTTCTACTAATTGTCTCCTGCTACTTTTCCCTCCTCTCGCTGTCTGTCTGTTTCTCCTCGTGGCCTTTGTATAGGCCTCCAAAGCTTCTTCCTCTTCTTAACAGATATTCTTTACCGTTTCCTTTCGGTCGTTCTCGTTCCCATTCCCGTTCTCCTTCTTTCTTTCATCTCGGTTTTATACGTTTTGTCTTTTGTTGGGAAGGAAGGCACGTCGCTCGTCCTCCTCAAGTGAAGCGAGTAAATATCTAAATGTACGATGTACTTACTGCGTTATGCGGCTAGTTAAGGCGATGGTGAGGAGACCGAGAGTGCGAGAGCGAGAGAAGGAGGCTAAAAGAGTGAACAGCGTATTAGGGAGCATAAAAAATGATTTTTTGGAAATATGAGAGTCCCTAATATGATCTAGCGAAAAGCTCTACTATCTTTCCACAGGGTGGAAATATAGGCAAGCCAGGAGAAAGCTTAGGAGATTTCTTGTCTTGTCTACTTACTTTGATACAGATATGTACGCGAGTGGTGCTCGTGCTGTTATTCTTATTGTGTTATGCCTCACGGAGTGCTGTACAAGGTGGAGGAATTTGTATCGTGCACTGTGGAATGCGGGCTCGTACATACTACGCATTATATTGCATTTTCCTAGATTGTGCTTCCTTGCAGTTACAGTGCAGACACGAGTGCATGTCAACTCAGGCATGCACGTATAGCCCGGGAAATATGTCCTTTACTCCTTTGCGGAGATATGCTGACAATCTATCGCTGTTGCTGTTGTCAAGTCACAAGATGATGCTGAAAACTATAGTGTTCCAGTTAGAGTGGGAATGGCTAATAAAAAATGGCAAAAGCACAGTCACTGTTTTTATGGATGTGGGTAAAGATGATTTCATGGAATAGACTATGGGAGCGTTTGACAACGTTCCATTTCGTCGAAGGAGGAATGCAAAAAAAAGATTTTTCTGTTTGATGCGGCTGGAAATAATGAAGAGGGAGTGGATTCGTGTGGCTCACCCAAAAATCGGTTTTGGGTTTTTCAGAGTGCCTTGAGAGAGAGAAAAAAGTTGTGATGTGAGTTGGTCGGTGTGGATGTGTGCGATGACTGTGTATAGCTTCTGCGGGTGTGTGAGTGGGAATATCATGTGGGGAAGGTAGAGGTTGTTAGGTAGGTTGCCGTTACCACGTAACCTCTACACTCTGTATGCCTAAAGTCAGACTTGCTCAAATATGGTTGTCTTTTGTTTGAGTCCCATTCTCGGGTGTTCTCAGCTTACTTATACAGTTGGACAGCTATAATGCTGCAGTTTACTTGTGCAGAGGTACCCAGCCATGTCTTCATATGTAATGCAGTGTAATGTAAAAGCGTCAACATTCTTCTCAATTTACAATTCGCACTTGGGCCGAAATGAATCGAGTGTGGACCATGAATGGGAATGGTCTTATAAAGCGATTTTTCCCCTCATTTTTATGTGAGCAACAATACGAGAGGATGAAGTTTATTTCCTACAAGGGAGCATTGGGTTAAGCTCTGTGAATGCATGATCAAGTTCGGGAGCACTGCTGGAGAGTGAGTGGTATCAGTTGAAATTCGAAATTCGAAGAGACCATGGATCTGGAAGTGAAAGTGGCTCTAACTCTAAACTCACGTTAGTTCCATGACTGTGTCTGTGGAAAGTAGAAATGTAGTGGTTTGCCGTTTCCTCCAAAAATTAAGGAATTGTCTCGTGAAGTAGACCGCAACGTAATTGAAGAGGAATTACATAGTGTGGTATGTTGGGCTGTGGTTGGGCTGGGAGTCGGGAGTCGTCTCATGGCATGGCATGCGAGCGTCTACTCTCCAGGCTTTCCCATGTCACAAAAGCCCATAAAGTAGACTATACATGGTAATATTGGGATATGTACGATGACTGAAAATGACGTGGACAATTTGAACCTTACTCAGACTAAGCCTTGTCCTAAGTGCAACCCGCCACACTCGGACGAGTCTCTTTGTATGAATACATACACGGGATCAGGGCAGATGTAGGAATTTACGAATTGCTCTGCTGCTGCTAATTTCCTCCTGCCTCATTTAATAATTAACTCGTTCACTTAGACTAAATGCATTTGTAATAGCGAAGAGACATAATTGGTGACTGCCGTTGGGGACATTAAGCAACTCGCACGCCATGCCTCTTAAATCTTAACCTCGTGTTCTCCGCTCCTTTTTTCTGTCCCAGCCACATGTGCATTCGGCCGTGAGTAAAGACTCCAGATACTTTTACTTTTGCGGCATTTTTTAACTTGACGTTATGATCTTTTCTAAGTCACTACATCAATTCTGTGTTTTTAAGCTTTACGTCTCGATGCATCTTGGCTTTGGCTCTGATGTTTTGTTTGGGGCTGTGATTCCCTCCTTTCGCACAATCGAATATGCTCCTGCTAGACATCTTCCAGTCTGCAACACTGCACTCTGCCATCAACATTCCGCTTATAAGGAGGTCGAGTGTATAGACAAAGAGCTATAGATCGTACCATCGTCGTCTATTCGACAGCACTGCTGAACTGGATTCTAACGTGAATCTTGAGGAACGTGGAAACTTGAAAATAAGTGTAATTGAAGTTGGAAGAAAAGTTTAAAGGTTTTATTTCCCTCTCTCTCTCCTTTTTCCTTTATACCGCGTTCCAATGGCTCTTTGTAGCTTTTTCCCCTTTTGCTACAACTGCCAGGAAAATATTGACATGAGTTACACTATACGCTTGGATTGTGTTGTACTAAGGAAGTAGGAAGTATGTAAACTGTTTGGAAAGGAGAAATATCCTGACAGCACTGATAGATGTGTAATGTGTATTATTTTGTTACGTTGCAGATAAAGCACCGGCGGAAGGAACATTTCATGGAGGTGAATTTGTGGGCTACGATTTTCGAGAGAGTGGAGGAGAGCCCATTGTGAGTACACTTGACGAAGTCTCCTTCCTCTTTAAAACACGACATGGCCACGGTCTTCTATTCTACTCAGGTATGACTATAAGAACTTGTTGTACCTATGATTGTTTTATAAACTTCAAATTTATCCAGATTCCTTTGTATCGCCTACGAGCACAGACACAAAGTATACAGACTTGAGCCAGTCATACAAGCCCAGTTATTGTTTGTGACCGTGTGCATATCAAGTTGCTCGAAGAAGCATGTTCAAAGTGGTGTTCCCTTTCCTCAAAGAAAGGGAAAATTACATAACCGACAACCCCTATGTACTACGTGCATACCTAGATAGGTAGATCTCAAGTCGATGGGTGTACGTGTTTGGGTCCGGGTCTCGGTCTCGGGCATGCAGTGCCCGAGGAACGGCAATCGAGGTCGATGGATGGATATCTTTCCATTTCGATATCGATGTCGGTTTTCAGGATCTCGATCTCGCTACGCACGACTACGATCACAATAGCGTATTTCAACAGACTGTCAATCAACTTGTGTTTCTGTCCAAAGTAGGACCAAAGTATTTTATTTTGTAGTGAATGATGGAGGAGAAGGTTTTATCATTCCGCAAACTTCCCTTGGTGTTGATAGACAAGTTTTATCGTGTTTTTCGAATCAGCGGTACATAAACTTTTTAGTTTTTCCTCTCTAGTCCTTTCCTGGTCTGCGTCTGATGATTAGAATTAGACGAGAGGTTTTTATCAAATTTCCATTTCACTCCGTGTACACGTCTGTCACAAGATTTATTAAAAGTTTCAATGGAGTTGTGAGTCCGGGAGTTGAGGAAGATAACTTCTCCTTCCTCTCTTTGTACTTGTCTCAGCACTTTAGAACGGTTCACTTGGGTTCGGATTTGTGGTCGTGGGATTTCCTATTGGCACTTTCTAGTTCTCACACTGGTACTTTACGTTGAACCTTCAGCCAGCTTTTCAGCTCATTGTTAGTGCCCAGGGAGAATGGGTACTTGGACATGCCATCATATGGATTATACACGGAAATTGGATCATTGAAATAGAAATATGGCAAGGATATTAGGAACTGATTCAGGGAATCTCGGGAAATACCGTGGCAAATAATTTGTATTGTAAGAGATGGTGACTTTCTGTTTGTAGTTTACATTTTTTCCAGTTTCAATTTCCAATGAAGTACAGCTATCTCTCGCTCTCTGTGTATGAGTTCAATAGGAATGGAATGGTAAGCTGTGAGTCGCTCACCTTTTTCTATCTACAAGCGACAGAGCATGAAATTGGTATCGAGGTCGCAGTCCGGGTCCTACTCAAGTGTAAATGTCTTTGTAGAACGTGACTAGAAGACCAAAGTTTTTCGTTAGCAACGCTTTCCCATCGATTCTTACAATTTTTTGACTTTTTTCTCCCTTCAATCCCAATTTGCACAGAAATGAGTTTTTGGACTTTTGATTCTCTTTGGCGCCATATACTTTCCATCATTTTGCATAGGCTTCGAAGCTGGCATTCGAAATGAGGAGCGATGCAGATCCTCTTATTAAGTGACATATGACGTACAAGTGTACTTCCTTCCACGTATAACGTGATCGAGAAATTTCGATTTTTAGACTTTCTTTCCAAAGTTTGCTTGTCTTTGCCATTGGTGACATTGTCATCATCCCGTGTTCCCCATCTCCATGGAATCCGTGTCTCCTGCACACGGGAAGCGTGATTTCACATTTACTTTGCATAATCGGGGAACAGCGCTGGGATTGCGATTGGCTGTCTGTAATATTGTTGTAGTACAACTTGTTTCTTTCAGACTCTCGTAGTCGTTGCAGGTTTTGAATTTAATTTTAATTACTTCCCCACCAGATTCTATTAGGAAGCCTGTGCAAGTTTTTATAGAATTCGACAGGCTCTAGTTCTAACTCGCTGGATTGGAGATCAAGACTCTTTTGATTTTATGTTCAAATACTACGTGTGGATGGTAGATTGTGTGCTATTGGGTAAAGTGTCAAGCGTAGACTGCTCATGCCTGTAGGCAGAAGGACGATTCATCTTCTAAATCGAGGTGAATAGTTGGAAAGACCAATTCGTTTAATATGAAATCTATATGGGATTGATCGAGGCATTTTCTAGATTGGATTTTAAAAGCGTACTGTCTAGATGTGTCCCTTGAAAGTGTCTTGAAAACTGGCTTTAGTCATCTGCGAGCATGAATCGGTCTTCAGTTACGGTCTCATTCCTCCGTAAATCATCCGCAGTGAAGAGACGCAATAGTCCTCGCTTCTCCCTTGGCTTGGCTGCGTCATGTGTGGATGTGAAATCCCATATGTCTGCATGGATTATCATCTGACGACCGGGATTTCTTTGACTACACTGTCATTTTTCACATTTTCCCCCGCCCAAACTCCCAAACACATCCAATCGATGTGTTCAGGTTAGCTGAATTTCATAGGATATCAAGGTGTGTTAATTTTTTTCAATTATTATGTTGGAGGTCGTTGTGGGTAATTTCCTTTGGAGGCAATTAACAGGTGTGAAATTGTGAACTGTGCTCCGTGTCAAGGTAACTTTGTGGTGTCGACAGATAAGTATGATGAAGAATGTAATTAGCATTATGTTGTAAAATGCACAGGTGACGATGCGGACTACTTGTCGTTATCATTACGGGAGGGTCGCATCACCATCTCGATCAATTTGGGCAGCGGACCTTTGGATGCCAAGATTCATCCTGATCACATCCGATTTGATGATAACGAATGGCACTCTGTCCGGGTCAACCGTAAAGTCCAGGAGGTAACTTACCATTAAATGATCATCAATAAATATCTTTACTCACTTACCCATGAATTTGAGTTTGTCTCAAGTGTGGTGACGTTGCTTAAGTCTGGGTATCACATTTAAATGAAGATTTCAGACATTGATTTCTCATTGAGCACATAAGGAGTAGACAGAGATTTTTTCTCTGGAAATCCCCACATACCTAGCTCAAGTAGGTACACATGGTATCCTGTCGACATGCACTTGCTCACGAACCTTCCCTCTCTTTACCTACGTACATACCTACAGGCCACCTGAAAGCATTAGCACCGCACCACGGCAACCAGCTCGGAGCAGCTGGTGGACCCCGTAAGGAGAGTGAGGAAAAAGACTGCGTGCGAGTGGCATGCAGATGAGAGGGAAAGATTTTTCTTGGATGTTCTCTTCCCATCTCTTCCATATCCCTCCAGACATACATACATACTCTTGTGTACACCTACGTTCTTTTCTCTCTTTCTCTTTCTCTCTAGCACAACCAGCCACAGCTTGGAAATCGTCTTCATGATTGTGTACAATCATAATTTATATTTGTCAAGCACTCACTCACGTTTCTTTGCACGGATGTAATATTTTTTATTGATTTGGATATTTGCAAGCAATCACATACTAAAAATAGACTGCGACCGACTATGTGTATTTGATTCCCTTTTTTGAAATCCGTATTCTTTCTTTTTTGGAAGTTGGGTGTGAGGACAGAAGTGATGTAAAAGTAATTTAAAAAACTAATGATAAGATGTATAGAAATGTTTGGGATGGATGGGTGAAGTGATGCGCGACTATGTGATGTGATGAGATCTTAATTATTAGGTTTTAGCCCCGCGTCCTCGCCCTTGTCATCGTCATCGTCCTCATCCTCTTTGCGTTGAAAGGGGACGGGAAGATGAAATGAGTAGAAAAGTTTTTCAAGATTGCAAAATCAATAATGTAGACTGGTTCTTTGGTTCGCATCTTCATCGTACTCATTAAGGAACTATTAGGTGTAATAATGATCTGCGAAAGCATGATCATTTATGTTCTCTTCACTTTCCCCGCTATTCTCTTCTGCGTCTAATATAACTTATGCATACTGATTTAGACTAAGACGGAGGGAAGGATGGTGGTCGAGGTAGTGTAGAATTTAAATGAGGCCACATCAGTTCAAAATTTCGTGTTGGGCTCAATAATGTAGACGAAATAGGAGGATGGCGGAGACCACGTATTAGGCATTAGGTTAGAGATAGGTTGCTATGTTGGTAGGTATTAGGGAATTTTTGTGGGAACACGGTATTTAACAGTTGAACAATATGATCACTATGTATTCCCGGACCGAAGAGGGAACAAAAGTGAGAGTGGAGATGTAGGTATGGATATTTCGTGTTGATGTAGGCATGTGTAGTCATTGTGATGCTAATGATATTACAAAAACTAACGAGAAGGAAACTACACAATGTAATCCTCTATTGCGTCCATGTTATCTTGGGTCTGAACCAAGTTGAGTTGAGCTGAGAAAGTTTTCTTTAGAATCTATGAGTTGTTGGTTTGGTCGCCTGGTAGGGTTTCCCCTTCCTCCTCTGGATAGATCTTCCATTATAATATTACCCTTGTTGTTATTGTTTATTGTTCGTCACGGCGGTGGAGACGGGATCCCAGCTTTTACTAATGATAAGCTCTCTTCTATCATCCCTCGATTTGCATTAAAACTATAACCACATCTATCCCCACCTAGACTCAACTTTTCCGAGAATCAAAAAGTATCAAGTTGTACAACTGTGTCATAATACCATCCACGACGAGACTCTAATATCAAAATTTACTCTCTAATCCGGTTTTCTTTCTTGAGGATAATGTCTTTCTTTGGTGGTACCATTGTTACTTACTCTGCAAAATATTGATTGGCTTCCAGTTCCATAATACCTCTAACCATATACTTAAATGAATGTTATGTTTTTCTTTATTTTCGCAACTATGCAGATGTCTAAAACGACCAGCTTGTGCCATGTGAGTGACATTTTCATAAAAATAATGAAATATATCCACTAATGAATTTTTCACCATCTGTCATATCCTACGTTGTCCATTCACGTTTCCTCTTACTCTGCTTGCTTGTTGAGTGCCATTTTAAAGATTGCGAATGCGACTGGGAATGAAAGATGGCAAGAGTGATTTACTGTTTCCAGTATTCCATTCACTAGCATTTTTCTTTATTTGACAAACTTCATTTTGTATGTACGTTTCTACATTGCCATTGCTTCCACAATGCCTACACTGACACACATTTAAATTAATTGTATGATAAAGCAACATAAAGTGCAAATTGCGAATTTGATTAATGCTTCGGAACCTCTTGTTCAGCCTCTGTCGTCGTAGTAGTCGGAAATCCGCGTTTTGTGGCCAGCTGTTTTCCCTTGCTTTCCTTTGCTCTGCTTGCGCATCCATTAAAAAATGAAGGTGGTGTAAATACATGAGTAACGTTGTGTGTCTCTGTGTATGTGATTAGTTGTGTAGCTGGTTATATAATTATACTTGTGTAATTATTATGTAGCATTTTGCGCAACTTGGCTTTGCATTCGGCACACTGTAAATCATCGCGTATAATTTATGAAAACGACTCGTACACCTGTGCCATTATTATATCATCACATAACATACGTACTCTAGTGATGTGTGTACCAACATGCCTTGTTCCCACATGAAATATCGAGGAACAACTTGTTTATACGTAGCTCAAGTAGTTGAAATTTGATTACACATTACTCGTCACACTCCCATATGTACGTGTACATATAAACGATACAATTTGACTTGGAAGTAGCCTTTAGCATTTAAGTAGTTTTAGATTTATAGTATTTTGGGTATTTTGCATGAGGAGGGCAAAAGTTTTTGGTCCCATTTAGAGAATCTAGCTTTTGACTATTGAATATTCCTCTAGAGCTCAATGTACATAATTTATAGTGCCGTGGCTGAGTTTGACTCTCGCTGGAAATTGATTTGGACGGGTGATTTTACAATTTTCTTGCATTTCTCAGATCACAGCCTCTGTGGATGGGATTTACTTCGACCGTTGGACTCTCTCGGGTGGCTTTACGGTCCTCTCTTCGAATCGTAAGTTCTCAAATATTTACATTGTTTCAAGTACAAATACATACCGTGCATACAGAGGTATACCCATAATCCCCTAAACGTCCACTGATCACCTTCCATGCCAAATAATCAAAGGAAGGAGGCGGTTATATGCTCATTCCATGCTTCAAATCGCTAGGCGCCATTTTCCATAGAACAAATATTTGCCATTTTTATATTCAATGCGTTTATTTTTACGGTGTGTATCGAATTGATGGAAGGAAATTAAATAAATCATTCCATGTTAGTTTTTCCTAGCGTGTAGAACGAAACGATGAAGAAGAACAATGTAGTGCATCTAATGTGTAGTATAAATGGGTAGAGCATTGGGTTCAGGGGCGTACGTGGAACTGAATTTCAGGGGGTGGGTACTGTGTAATATTAAATCGATTATTTTTAAATTAACACTTTTTCAAGTATGATTCTTTAGGTAAACATTTTTTTAAAAAGTATAATTTTCCCAATTTACACTTTTTGAAAGGGCGCAATTTTTCCAAGTTACCTTTTTTCTAAAGGCCTATTTTTTCAACTTAAAGCTCCTGGAAAGGGCGTAAATTTCCCCAATTACCAGCTTATGAAAATGTATATTTTTGCAAATGAACACTTTTTTTTAAAAAAAAAAAAAAAAA
>JAAXYX010001174.1:0-25676 GCA_036851915.1 Ptenothrix huangshanensis
TTTTTATTTTTATTTTAAATATCAGTGTCGGAGTCGAAAATTGCCACATATGCTCTGTGTAGTTTTGCCAACTTCAGTTCAATCGGGATTGGATTCATGGCACCGGAAAGACGACAGGATCTTGCAGAAACCATCTCATTTGCTTTTATTGTTGGCACTGCATGCGGTCTTTTAAATGCGTGTGTAGCAGGAACACTTCTAGATGCACAGGGCTACGATCCAAGTTTAATCAACAACGGAACCTTCATCAGCTGTTGATTGTCGATCGTCGATCCCATGTCGGCGTCGGCGTTTCCACACCAGTAGCTATGAAATTGCTAAATTAAGCATTTAGTATTAGCATTGTATTATCTTATTTTGAATATAAAGTAGGTACATGATCATTTCGTCATTTGCTTTTTCATAGTATTTCAATTTTTTGTTGAATTATGTTCAAAGAACTTTATAAAATGACGAGTTGAATTTTCTAGGCAGACTATACCCTAGCTGTGGTACCTGTTTCAGTAATTTCAGTTTCAGTAGTTAACACTGACACTCATAAGTGATGCTTTCATCTGTACAAACATTTTTGTAAACCATTACAAACTTTATTAATAAATTATTTTTAAAATGAGATTATCTGAGTTTTGAAAGGATTCATTTTGGTGTAAGATTGTTGCAGTTAATAGCAAAAAATTAATCTTTGAATGAGATTAAGTTTTTTGTAAAAAGTGTGCTTTGAGAGTTCATGTTAAGTGATCAATTATTACTGTATTGTCTGCATCAAAAAAATTGAAAACGTATTACATATATAATTTATATCACTACATAGTATAAGAATAATAACAACAGGGTAAACTTTTATAATATTGTATTGTAATATAGCCCAAGGAGAGATTAAAATTAAAATACATTGAAACCAAAGACACCTTGAGAATAAAAGGAAATTTAGTTCAAAATGCTCTTCCTCGTATTCGTTTTCTAAAAATCTGATATTGTTTTCTCAATAATTAACAATTACGATAATTCTTTCGGATTTTTTTTATTTACTTCCATTCCAATTTCCAATAATATCTAACTTAGAATCATCCATACAAAATAGCAGACATTTTCATATTGTTTTCATTTTTGTAGCAATAAATCGNACCTTGAGAATAAAAGGAAATTTAGTTCAAAATGCTCTTCCTCGTATTCGTTTTCTAAAAATCTGATATTGTTTTCTCAATAATTAACAATTACGATAATTCTTTCGGATTTTTTTTATTTACTTCCATTCCAATTTCCAATAATATCTAACTTAGAATCATCCATACAAAATAGCAGACATTTTCATATTGTTTTCATTTTTGTAGCAATAAATCGCATTATCGCATCACACCATTTGCAATACTTGCATTTGTCTCCAAACACAATCAAGTAAATAATTGCACCTAAATACTAAATAATAATAACAAATTTTACAATAATTATAATAAGGATGATAGATATATAATTATGTTTATATAACTTTGATGTTTACCTATGATGACTCCGTATTATAGTCTATTAATGCTATAATAATTTATTATCACTCCCACTTTGGGCGTCAGCCACACGGTAGTAATATAAACCTTACTTTAAATTATCATTACATTAATTATACACATGTAATTTTAGTGCCTGTTTACAAGTTTTTTTTAATTATGTTAGTGCGTAACTATTCGTTTTTCCAAGAACATAAAAATGTTAACTGTTTTACCAAAACGTACTGTAACTTTCCTCCTTATGATCAACAGTAATCACTGTAGCCAAATACCTAGTAAATTTATTTTAGCAATTAATTCAGTATAGTATTATAGTCAAGTAACTTTATAGATTAATTATAATTAACTATTTTATAATTAGCCTGCAATTTGTCTTGCCAACATTTCTGCAACACGTTTCCTTTTAAATCGAATCGCTTCTTTTTCCAAAGTTCTCAAAAATTCAATTTTGACTTGTTCTGGTCCAGCAATCTCTGTCAATTTTGTAACGAAATGATCCATACCTGAAAATATGATTCAAGATACCACAAGGGTTAAGGATTAGGATTTGTCTCACCAATTTATAGTATGAGCAAAGTATTTGCTGAAGCAAACACAACTGATTAGTAATCATTTCTACTCATAATACATAATTATATAGAATAATATAATTGTCACAATAATGTTGTATAAATAAAATAGGCAAAAACGTACGAAAAATAGGGCGACGTATTTCTGTATAAAGCTGAGTCCTCAAATCTAAATTTTGCCTACGAATGGCTTCTTCGTCCAAAGTAGGCACATTATTCTTCTTTGTATTATTACATTCAATTTTCAAATGTTTAGATTTTCTCGAAGACTTATTTTTGTGTACTTCATTATTAGTACTCACACTCTTTGTGTTTGCATTAACAGTATTAGCATTCGTATTATTATGGACTGCTTCAGCAGTCCGTTTCTTGCCATGTTTCGTACTAGCTTTGCTCACACCAGCATTTGTCATTTTCTTGGGACTTGGACTTGGACTCGGACTTGGACTAGCTGGGCGGGCTAAGGAGAACAGGCCAAGACTATTGGAATTGGAAACTTGAGACGAAGAAGAGGAAGGAGATGAGGGCAAAACCGGAGCTGGTGGTTGGACTTGAACTTGAAGATGATTTGTTAAATCCTCAGAATGAGGCAATCCGTTAGTTCTTACAATTACACTTGTACTCACAGAACTTAATCCTACAATTTCACTGCCGTTGCTGTTGTAGTTACTGCTTATATTGATGGTAGGCGCGTCGATCTCGTTCACTATTGCGATCTCCTTCTCTATGTCTTTGTCTATTGGAATAGGAACTTGTTGACTCCCCACCAATTCTCCATTCACAGGCACATTAGGCACAATCACATTTGTATGTCTTGATGTAGGTGTGGATGTAAACGCAGGTATGGAGACTGGAACTGCGGCTGGAGATGGAATCGTTGTAGGAAATTGAGGTATTACAGGCAATGGTACAGACGCCTTCCCGTCACCAGTCAGTTTATCCGTGTAACCCTCTTTATTTCTCTGGTCACGATCAATTTCTGGAACTGGGGTGGTTGACGGAGGAGTAGGAGGAATTACAACAGCCACAACAGAAACTTCGTCTTCTTCCTTACAAATTTTATACTCTTCCCTCACAATTACAACCTCGTCGTCATCGTCCTTAATTTGTTCCTTTGGTTCCAACTTATCTTCCTCATCAACATCGGGCAATTCATCCTTGAGGTCATCATCAGTCTCACGATCTTGAAAGTCCTCATCCGTCCACAAAGCTAGAGACATGTCAGACAAAAATGAACTCGACTTTCCCTTACCAAAGTCTATACTAGTCTTATCATCATCTATATCCATGGGTGTAGGCGGAGCCGGTGTGGCTGGGTCATCTAAAATAATTCGAACTGAACTGTCTCGATCCCGATCCTTGTCTTTGTCTTTTCCTCTTGGGGGTTGCTGTGGTGGCGGTTGTATTTGTATTGGTTGTACGGGCTGAACTTGATCGAATTCAAAAAGCAGATTTCGATTTTCTTTACACTCCTTTTGTTGTTGTTGCTGTTGATCCTTTTCTCTAGGACTAGAAGACGATTTAGGTTTCCCCTCCAGATTCGTCTTTAAGTCGGATTCGGAGTCACTTTCAAGACCCGAGAGAGATACGAATGGAGATGCGGAACCAGGACCAGGCGAACCGGGAGATCGTAGTGGGGAAGACCAGGGGGATGGAGTGGGTGAAGTAGACGGGCTAGAGGCTGTAGAGGAACTTCGACTTCGTTTGGGTGTGTAGTAGTAATCGTTAGGTAAGGGACCCGGTTTCCGCTTCATTCCTCGAGGAAATAACATAGCCCCAGGCATGGCAGGTGGAGAAATGGGCGACATTGGATTCACCATTCCCATGGACATAGATAACTGAGTCATTTGCTGCTGCTGGAGTTGTAACTCCTTCTTCGAGGCTTTATTAGTCTGTCCCAGGAAATCAATGTCGGCCTCATCAATATTGAGGATGCGCTTATCAATTTTGAATGGATTGCCAAACATATGTTGGCGAACAGGTATGGATTCAATTTCTCGTAGTGGAGTGGGTTGTCGTTTCAGATACTCTTGGTAATTTCCCATTTGTGCTACAGGCATACTATGAAGTTGGTCTAAAATCAAAAAGCCACCAAAAACACATGTATGAATTTGAGGGAAATTAAAATATCGGAACACATACATTGTATTTTGTAGCCGTATTATGCAATATGCTCAACGTTGCATATAAGCAACACATTCAGCTTACCTTGTTGGAGATCGGAGAAGGGCGTGGGACGCATGAAATGTGTTCTCAACTTGGCTAAATGTTCTAACAGTTGATAACGAGGAACATCAAAAGGGTTTTTGTAGGAAGTGACAATCCTCTTGGTCTCATTTAACTTGACTCTGGCACCAACTTCATTACATGTTCTCTCATACTCAAGCTTGGCTTGCGTTTTTAATTTCTTGAGATAGTTTAGCACAGAGTAGGAAAGGTACGTTTCATCTGGTACCGTTTGGGCAATATTTGTAGCTCCCATACGTATTAGAGCTCGTTTCAATGGCCCTGCATAGTAACCTGGCATTTGACTCAAATATATTCCGAATTGTGCCCTCCACTCGTTTGATGGTTTGAGTCGAAATACTCGAAACAAATCATCTAGTAAGGGGAGGAGAATGGGATAATTATGGGGCATAACAAATAAATTCACACATGTTAAATTCGTGGATGCTTTTAAATACCCAAAGGGTTGACTTAGATGATTATTCTTTGAACTGTTGGACATGTAAGCCTAGAAAAAATACAATAAAATAAACGTTAATTTATTAGGTTCATACTTACACATGTTTTGCATTTAGGGGAAATTAAAATAAATAAGTAATACACGTGACATAAACATTACGAAAATACTTTTAACTTTCATATCCGTACAGCACTACCTAATTTACCTAAACAATTATACTTGTACTGCCACGCTTACCTGCCAACAGACGGTAGGTTGTTTCCTAGCCAGAATATACTGAGTGAGAGGACTAGGTTCAAGCTCATACTTATCGAATGGAAAATTGTCTACCACTAAAGGTTCTTGAGGAATACATGTGAACTTGACGTGAGGGTGAGCTGTGCGAGGTGGAAGCGAAGGGATGCTAGGGTCGGGCCAAAAACCTTCTGGTATGGGCCAAAATCCCCCAGCAAAGCCCTTTTGATTTGTTCGTGGAACATAGATCATTTTTCGGGAGTTATGCCATGTGGACTTTTGCGAATCCATTTTGTCCTCCAAACTCTCCTCTTCATCTACTTTTCCTAAAGAAACAAAGAAAAAGTACACCAATTATTGCAGATCATTAAATTAAGTTACTACCTAATTGCAACTATTATTCTAGGTACATTGCTCGTGACTTGAGTATTAGTATCGTTCTCGTTACCGAGCGAATCCAATCAAAGTCAACATCGAAATCGCAATTTAATAATAGTTCTACGCCTAAGTAAACATCATATAATACATATATATATATATATCCATGATCATGCTTAAACAAAACGTTCTTCCGGTTGTTTTGTTTTTTGCGACTTTGAGAATCTTCCAATCCAACTGAAAGTTACCTACCTTCTAAATTATTATTTAAAGGAGGCGGATCATTGCCCACCTTTTCAAAGTGGATTACGACCCCCGCCTGAACTTTTTGAACAAGTGAGTCAATACACTGGTGAAGCATTCTGTGCGTTGTTATGCAATACGATCGACCACCGGTCACCTCACACATAGCATCGATTGGCGAAGTATCTGAAGGCACTAGACCAGTCTCTCGGTCTCCAGCTGGTTGACCAGACATTCGGAGGACTAAACTGAATAGACGCTGATCCCATCGGAAAGGCTCCCGGGTCAACTCGGCACCTGGACTCTGACCTACCATTTTTAACTATTGCCAAAGAGAAAAAAAACATTATTCTTTTAGACACCAAAACATACCATTAGAAACATTCCAAAGTACCGCATTTAATATACCGCGACTCCCTACATATATTTAATATGGGAGAGCGTCTGTAAAACGATGCGCGCAAAAATAGAATGCCGGTCTCTAACATAATGCAGGCCGGGTCTCTGGTAGGCCACGGACATGAATTTCAAGAATACGGCGCGTTTTATCGAAATCTTTACGATACCTATCTGATTGTCTAATCTGACATAGGTAGTAACGAGTAGTTATGTTTTAGGTAAATAAAAAACCCTTTACTTCTTCCTGAACACCAGAATTGGATGAAAGCCTGCCACCATCCGTTATAGCAACAATGATGGAAGGTTCCAGGTAAAAAGGGCATCGACCTTGTCCATAAGTATCAATACCATGTTGCATTCGATTCACATTAAGAACGTCGAATGTGTGTCTTAGAGCATGTCCTAATGTTGTTAATCCATTTGCTTGTAAATTCTTGAGCTCAGACATGAACGTTGCCAGATTCTCCTTCCATCCAGCCTAGACAGATTAATTATATTGAATAATGACAATGAACATTATAAATGTATCTGCATTCTTTTCTCTTTACAAGCCAGGACGATAATCAATTGGTGAATTATCTTAAATTGAGCACATCGCATTTAACGGAATATAATTTAACCATAGTTTTATATCTTATTAACCTTGATATTAATTGGTGGTTCCTCAAATGTAAGAAGCATGTAACGATCTTGGCGACTATCCGGTGAACGTTGTCGTACCTGCAAAAAAGTTGATAACAGTTAAAATCACAGCTAATTTCAGTATGTCAACGAACCATATTCTCCTTCTGATTTAAATGTAAATGGGAATTTTGCATATTCTGAAATCATACCTTGACAAAAGTTTCTACAGCGCTCTTCGCAACATCTAAAAGAGTAGGACGTCCTCCAAGAAAAACCCTCTGGTTCATAGACGCAGAAGTGTCCAGTAAGAAAACTATTATAGTCATTATGATATTGATTTCTACAGTGTACAGGACTGGACTGGTTTTAAAACTAAAAAGTCATTTAATTCTCATCACACGATCAAATAAAAAAATGAATTGAACTGTTGCTTGTGCACGTTGTGTCGTCGTCGTAGTCGACCAATAATTCTTCTGATGACATTCAAATTGAATCTGTATCCCACCAAGCTTGACAACTGACGTGGACGACGGCGCGGAGAGTTCGATTCCTTGGTTTTTTCAGGTTTGAGGTCAAAGGTCGTGTCAAAATTCGTAGCTGCAGCTGCTGCGTTTGTTTAGGCAACCGATTCACTTCAAGCGCTGCTTTTTATCAACTGTGATTTACCATTGGCAAGTGTCTACAAACAATGAAAGCTTTTGATTTTTATTTTAACTCTTACTTGTGGAACTTATAAATCTACAAATACACATCTATTATTTTAAATACGCTTTCAAAAATGGTGAAAGGTTCACAATAAATATGATTATTATGTACAGTAAAAAATGTACGTGTCCAGCAAAATCAAAAATCAATTCTGGATCAACTAATAATATTATTTTGATATAATTATTATTACAATTGACAATACATTGTCGGTACAAAGGAAAGTTGTAAGCTTAAATACTAACAATGAACAAGCTTCTGGTAAGTCGAAGTTAACTCGTGAGAACTAAATGAAAATGAAAAGCCCCATGTCAAATCAATCAACATGGCATAACGCATCGGTTCTCGTTCTTAGTCTCTGTCCGCATTTTCAAGTCAATATAGATAATTACTCAATTAATTCACACACTGAAAAATGTTCTCCATCCATTGCTATAATTGATAACTACTTCATGTCATTCCATTCGAAGCATTCCATATCATTTTTTCTTGGAAGATCCGCAATCCCAAAATCCAACGTTTTCCTCTATTCAAAGTATCGTTAGTACTGGTGTTTTGTTGCTGACTGCTGCGATTACGATTTATCCTCGCTATCCTACCAAGTACCTTTGAAACCCAGAGTGAAGCAGACAAAGATTCGAAGAATTCTTGCCAAATATGACGATTTGTAATTTGGTTTTGGGTGCAATTAAATTGGCTGCAGCCATCGCCATACTAATACGATCTAATGGAACAAAATAATGGCCTAACAAACTTGTGTTGCTCTTGGTTTTATGTCGTCGCAGACAAAATACTCTACTGCTAACTTGCCCAACTTCCGCCAACAACTTTCTGTGACTGTACCTATTCCTATTCTGCCTTCTCTTGTCTATCTGTCCCTTCGGCTCTACTCTGGCTTTACTATAATCAAATCATCAAATATATATATAGATATAGGTGTGCATAATATTATATATGCTTAGTTGCCAGGCAGTACTAGCACTAACTCCTGCTTTACTAAGGTCTTAACTACGAGACAGAATTATTATCTGACGATTTGGATTCCGATATTTCCGATTCCGAAACCAATTGCAATCCTACAATCAAATCGCTCTCGAACAAGAATCCTCTACATTCACCTCCCGTCAAATTTTCCAGCTACTTGTCTCTCGTCCTCCGAGCAAAAAAGACGAAACTTTGAAGTTACAATTGGTCTCGTTGGTTTTGAAAGCTCCTCTCTCTAATCATAAACACTATCAGTCTACAACTACAACCTGCAATATCAAGTATTATACAATGTAAGACTGTAAGTTCACCGAGCTCGATACTTTATTGCAAACAATTTGATGTCTATTAAATCTGGGGCTTCGAATCGGCTTCCTCTCCTTTCAGATTTTTCAATAAATGTCTTTCTCTTTCTTTACTCCCTAAACTTATGCTGCACTTGATGTTGATACGACAACTACCCTCACTAAAACAATATACTAATAATTTATACAATAATTAAATAGTTTTCCCCCACGGAGATTTTTCAGTCAGTTTCGTTTACAGCTTCAGCTTGCTCTCTGCCACTCTCAAAATTCAATTGACGATAATACACTTTTTACGTTTCCACGCTCAATGTTACACGCTCTTGCTGGTGCTGGTTTTTCAGTTGTGCTGAGTTCTGGTTCTGGGTGTAGTGTAAAACTAGACGAGCTTAAAGGCATGTAGCTACAGCATGAAGATGAAGGAAGAAGACAAGAAAGACACCATTTGATTTGATAACACTGGTTTGGTTCTCTGGCCCTGGTATGGTAGAGAGTTTTAACTGGGAGTACAGTACTTGCTATTTATTTGCGTTTGCTTTAGCTCGAGCTGCAAGCCTTGATGTGTACACAATAGAATCCCGTGGAATTGACACAACTTCGTTAAAACGTCACTCACTTACGGACACCGTCACTGCACCAACTTGGCTATGGAGGTTTAGTTGGATGAAGGTGGAGACCTGTGAGGTATGTAGGTAGGAGTAGGAGGAATGTGCAACTGGAGAGTATGTACTATACTGGGCTACATCCCCCACGTTGACATGTGAGTGGGCTGGATACAGACTTCGCTATACCAACTCCTTTACAACGGCTTCTCACTCAAATCCACAACGTGGTCTGGCGATATCCTCTCCGCTCAAAAGCCAAAGTACGACTGACGATCCTCACAAATTTCATTGGTTCAATCCCCCCAACTTCCCAGCAGCCCCTCGCCCTCCCCACCCTAGCTGCCAGTCCCCACGTTCTCAGTCCTCCAGCCCACCCTCCGACCAAAACCGCCTATCTCCTACTTGTTCTTTCAAAGAGATGAGTTGTTTTGCCGCTGATCTCCTCCCCACCATCATCTCCACCGTTTTCCACTCTCAAACAAGCGACGACCGACGGCTCCACGGCTAAACCAAATCCTGTTCAAACAGGAATGTGCTGCGGCCCAACGCTCCCACGGTATCACTATCTCCACTGCTGGCTTCTCTCTCTTGATCTTGTCATAAGCATTCTCCTATGGTGGCACCTGGTGGGAATTGCAGTCCCTATTTGCACAATGGGTATGTAGAGCCAACACTATCTAATATCTACACACTATGTTGTCATGTCACATACTACGACATACGACTGCAAATCATTTATTAGTTACCATTGTACCATTTCTATGCGAGAGACAGGGACTGGGAGTGAAGTTACTTCATAAGGAACTGTGCACAAATCCGTTGATAAAGTGAAGGTGCTACGTAAGGGAAACGTTTGTAAATTAAACTACAGCTAGTTTTTGGAATAGGTAACCCGATTTTTTGCGGTTTTTATTTTAGTTTAGTAGTACTCTCACATGGTTGAAAACAGATGGCAGACTTTAAAATAAAATAAAAGAAGTGGGACGAAGTTTCTAATGTTATTTTTAATGCCTTTGTTTTCCTTTAATTTTCTTTTGCGACGGTGGATTTTGTGAGTTGGCATTCTAATAGTTTCACATGTCTAGTGTCTAAGTCTGGTTGTAAATTGGTTTCTTCAATTTGGTAACAGGAGCGCATGTTTTTTTTTGTGTACGGTGAGAAGAACCTTCAACTCATCAGAAACTGCATCTTATCTGGTGTAAATTAGAAGAAAATTGCGCCTTATTCTACTTATTCATATACATTTTAAAAAAGGGGGATCTCTTTGGTGTAATTTAAAAAAACTGACTCTTTCGTGTAAATTAAAAAAAGATGTCGTTTTCGTGCATATCTTAAAGGAGGCAGTGCATTTTGAAAAATCTTCGTAAGCATACATCTAAGGAATAGTTTTAAAGTACAGATGCGAAACAAAACCAAGAAATGCGTTAACTAGTTTGAATCCAAATTGTATAGTAAGAGAAAAAATGTTTTTTTACATGCATGCGCCTACAAAATCAATTTAATTATGATGAAAACAATTTACAATAGTTGTGTATCACTGCAAAAACAATTTTAAACGCGTCCTAATAATTAATCGCTTTAAGCTGTTGGGTCGATACAAAAACGTACTACTTACTTAGTTACAATTTTATGACTCTACAGGAAGGAGGTAAATGAGCATTAATAGTTTATGAACGCATCCTGGTTTGAAGTGATTGGAGTGGGTGAGTGATACGTTTTCACGACGTATTTTACAGACCACTCCCCAGCCCAGACAAAGTCACTGCGGTTGGGCAGCAGTGACTAAAAAACATAGCAAAGCCGACGTTCCCAATTCCCAACATAGAACCCTCATAACATACAGGCACAGGCAGAACAGGACAGGACAAGATATGAAATCCCATTCTAGCAGCCAAGCCAAACGCCAAACCAAGCCAAGCCAAAGCCAAGAGGACTCAAATATTTAATAATTCAAAGTTAGTTAATTAGAATTGATATCTAAGTGTTGGGGTGATTGGAATCAGTTAAGTAGGCCCTCCTCGTCAATTGGCAATACTTGGAGAAGCTGATTTGGTAAGGGTCCCATTGTCTTTCCTGTTTTATAGATAATTCCCGTCGTTTGTTGCAGCTAAAATAAAGAAGGAAAGTACCGAGTTGTAATAAGGGTATTATGCATAGAGTTTATTATTCAGTGTTTATAGGAGCGAATATCGAAAGCAGGTATAAGTTTAAGGAGAACGCCAACATTTTCACCTCTATTTGGCATGTAGCACAGTAGCTGAAGTTGTTTTATCTGTATTAGGTACGTATTTTTATTTTGGATTGGGTTATACGGGAATTTGAATTTAGTCTTAAGTCTAGATATGGATAAAAAACTGAAAAACAGGGAAACAGTCATATTGAGGACGGAATGTTGCATGTGTTTCTGATTCTGTATTTATGATGGTTGATAGTGGCTAGATGTTAGGTGTTCAGTGTTTGAAGTATGACTCTTGTGTCTGGTATTCATTCATCATTCTAATTCATTATTCACTTCACTGTATGTTCATAATTGACGTTTTATATTTTAATTATATTTGACGCGCAGAGTTAATTCGGGTCGTTGGTCTTGGCTGTCGATGTGTTGACGTATGTCTGGTGGTGGATGTTGGTTAGCTGAAGTTTGAAATTGTTGAAAGTTAGTTTAACGTAAATAGAAAATATTGAATGTTAAATGTTTACGGATCGGATTTGGATTGCCAGTATCTCTGTTGTATGTTGTTTGTTGGAATTAAAATGGTAAATACTAACAACTGTACAGAAGCGACAAGAAGCAAGAAGGGTCACGTCATCCACAATTTAAAAGTTGTGTTATAAATCAACCAATTATCTTTGATCGTACCTAATTCTTTATTATCATAATTATTAGAATTATATGTAAACGTTGCATATATACATGATGTCATAGGTTGTACATAGTTGTAGGTGTGCATTTATGGCGGATTATAAAGAAATAAAATTGACTTGATCTCTATGTGGGTGATGGGCACAGTAAAAATTAGTGATTAGTTGTGTGTCATTTTAATTTGTAATGTGAAAGTCAGTTAGGGGTTAGGTAAGTTTGAAGTTACTGCCAGTAGTTTGTCATTTGTAGGTATATAGTGGTCAGTTGTTTGTTGTTGGTTTTAGTGCAGGAATAAAGTAGGTATTTGAAAAATGCTTATTGTAAATGTTCATTGAATTGAATTCATGGAGATAAGAGATTTAAAATTGAATGTGCGTATATGTAGGTTGTACTTATAGGTATTAAATGTAAAATAAAGGGGAATGGACATTGAGGTGCTGTTCCGTATCCTTCGTTTTTGTGCTGATGGTGGCGCTAAGGGAAGATAATTGAATTATTATAATTACAACAAGATCAATTTCATACTTTTATGCGTAAATACTTCATCACTACGTACCCAGTTATCTTTGCATTATTTAATGCACTCTTATTAAAAATCGTGAATTATTAATAACAAAAATGGGTTTTTGAAAGTTGGACGTTGTGTAATTTTGTAGCTGTTAAAATCTTGAACATTGATTTATAAGATGGTTGCGAAACGCAATCAGTTTTTTGGGCATTTAAGCTCGACTTTACTAATTATATTTATTCAGCTAGTCGATAAATGGCGTAGGCTCTATTAACCTCATAGTGTTGTGTAGAAATTTTGTAATCTTAGCCTCTATGGGACGATCCGTCGGGTACTCTGAACCGAATTTACTAACCAAAAACTTATTTGGACTTGTTTTAGAAATGATTCGCTTGTTAGAACCTGCAATCGCGTTTAATTATTTGCAACAACTTTGCAATAATCATTAGTTTCTATTTTTCATTGAATGTAATTATATATTATTTATTTCGGTGACTTAAGCGTGGTCATGTTCGATAGTTGATAACAGTAATGAAATAGTAAACAAACCTCAAGAAGGCCAAGGTCAAATCTTGTGATTACTAAAATGAATAATGAACGTTTTTGAAAGTAATCACATTCATTCGTTGTTTCATCCTTGTGGGAGTTGTACATACACTGAAGCCATTGATACACTGTGGATGTATTTTAAAATTGAAAATCACTGGTTTTGTTAAATTCTTGGAATTTGGGTTTGTAAGTAATATTAAAATATTGACATTTGTTATCTTTTGGTTGTAAGTGTTTAATATTTAGCCATGGCTTCCCCCAGTGGAATGGCACAGCAGTCAGTGTCATCGATGGGCCCCCCTCAAGCACCCTCATCTATGGCACCGCCATCTTCAGTGTCCGGTCCTATGCCTCCTCAGTCACAGCAGCTGCAGCAGCAGCAGTCACAAATGCACCCACCAAATCAGCAACCGGGCCAAATGTCTATGGGTCCACCTCAGCCACAGCATCATCCTCCAGTGGGTGGAGTCGGTGTTCCCCCACAGATGTCTGGTCCGCCTCATCACATGTCAGGATATCCCCCTCCGGGACCGGTTCCGGGACAAAATCAGTTATCACAGCATCCCTCAATGCATCATCCTCAGCAGCCGCCTAATCCACAAGGACCTGTACGTAAACAGTCAAAATGTTATTAGTATTAGTTTATAATCTGTGCTGGGAGGCTAACTTCATTAATGTCTCTATTTTCTTCCCCAGGGACCGGACAGCTTAAATGCTCTTCAACGGGCCATTAGTACTATGGAAGAGAAGGGTTTGCAGGATGATCCCAGATATTCTCAACTACTTGCAATGCGTGCAAGGTCAAATATGGGTGGACCGAATGCACCTCCTGACCCCAATATTCCACCTAGACCTGTAAGTACCCTGAAAGGGTATAAACCACTCTTAAATTTGTTACGACTGAAGGCTTGTTTTTAAGCTAAATTATGCTTTAGCCTTGTGTAATAAAATGTCTGTAATTGCGTATTATTATATTTCTGATATTTTAATTACTTTACCTTATGTTTTTTCAGAGCTACGGTGCGGTCCCAGGCCCTGGTCCAGGCCCAGGTGTGAATGATCCATCCAAGTCATCAATATTCAACCAACTTCAGTTGCAACAACTGAAAGCACAGATAATGGGCTACCGCTATTTATCCAGGAATCAACCGATTTCCCCTCAAATTATCGCTGCAATTAAAGGTCAGCGTACGGAGGGTCCCGTAGTTCCACCTCCTGGCCCGTACCCCCCTCGACCCCCTCAACCAGGGATGGGGGCTCCACCAGTTAGAATGCCTATTGGAGGTGGTCCACCAGGGCATCCTCCATCTGTTCCACTCCCTAGTACTGGAGTACCACATATGAACGGGCCTTCCGTAGCACAAGGTCCACCTCAGCTTCCTCCGCCTAACACAGTTCAACCACCGGTCTCTAGCCCGGTTCCCGCAGGTGGTGGAATTGCTCCTACATCTGGTCCATTACCAGGACAACAGCTTCCAGGTAGTATAGGTCAAATACCAGGAAGACCAGGGCCCATGGGAATGGGACCTGGTGTGGGCCCATCTCCTCCGTCGGCTCCTGGTCCGCAGCAGATGCCACCACAGATGCAACAGCATCAACAACAGCAACAACAAATTTCACAACAACAATTAATGCATCCTCAACAGCAGCAGCAGCAACAACAACAACAGCAGCAGCAACAACAACAACAACAGCAGCAGCAGCAACAACAACAACAGCAGCAACAACAACAAGCTGGTTTACCTACGCCTGTTCAGTCTGCTCAGAAACAAAATCGGTTTACTCCTATGGCGAAACCAGCTGGTTTGGATCCAGTCATAGTACTTCAGGAGCGTGAGAATAGATTGAATAATCGAATCATGTCTCGACTGCACGAACTCAGTAACATACCAACCACAATGGCTGAAGACATGCGGTGTAAAGCTCAGATCGAACTCCGTGCATTAAGGCTTTTGAATTTCCAGCGACAATTAAGACAGGAAGTGGTTGCTTGCATGAGGAGAGATTCGACACTGGAAACGTCTCTTCAAATCAAGGCATACAAGCGAACGAAGAGACAAGGTCTTCGAGAAGCAAGGGCCACAGAGAAGCTTGAGAAGCAGCAGAAACTAGAAGCTGAGCGAAGACGCCGGCAGAAACATCAGGAATTCCTCAGCTCCGTCATGCAACATGGCAAAGATTTACGCGAATACCATAAAAACAATCAACTGAAGATTGGTCGTCTGAACAAAGCTGTCCTTCTGTACCATGCTAATGCGGAGAGAGAACAGAAGAAGGAACAAGAACGAATTGAGAAGGAACGTATGCGTCGTCTTATGGCTGAGGATGAAGAAGGCTACCGAAAGCTTATCGATCAGAAGAAAGACAAGCGGCTGGCGTTCCTCTTGAGTCAAACGGACGAATACATCGCCAATCTGACAGAGATGGTAAAGCAGCACAAGCAAGAGCAAAGACGGAAGTTACGAGAACAGAAAAAGAAGAAGAAGAAGCCAGCAACAGAAGGTGCTGGCACTCCAGCTGCTGGAGGGGAAACTGGCGAATCTGGGGCGCCAGAAGGGGCACAGGATGAAAGTAGTCAACCTTCTGAGAGCCGTGTTACGGTCATGGAAACGTCCACAGGCAAAGTATTAACTGGAGATGAAGCTCCTTTTGCAAGTCAAGTACAGAGTTGGTTGGAAGTTCACCCGGGTTGGGAAATTGTACCAAGGGATGAGGAGGATGACGATGAGGATGGATCAGATGATGAGGAATCTGATGAAGAGGAAACTCCTGCGGTTATGCCATTACTGCCTCCTCCTCTATCGGCTCCTCTCCAAGTTTTGGAAGCAATTGGGCAAGGTGAGGAAGATGCCGTTCCTGAAGAAGTTGTCAGCGAAGTGATTCACAAGGCCAAGGTAGAGGATGATGAATACAAAAATCAAACCGGAGAGCAGAGTTATTATGGAATTGCACACACAATTCGAGAAGAAGTAACTGAGCAAGCTTCCATTCTGGTGAATGGTAATCTGAAGGAGTATCAAGTGAAGGTGAAGCAAAATAGTTCTACTGTAAAATTTCTAAACACGTTTCTTAACATATTAGTTTTTCTTTTATGTGATACTTTATTGTACGGTATCGAGAAGAATATAAATCGTAACAAAGCATTTTTATTGACATTGCACAGGGGTTGGAATGGTTGGTCTCTCTTTACAATAATAACTTGAATGGAATCCTTGCTGATGAGATGGGTTTAGGAAAAACAATTCAAACTATTGGCCTTATCACATTCCTTATGGAGCGCAAGAAGAATTTGGGCCCATTCCTTATTATTGTTCCGTTGTCGTAAGTTATTCAACTGATTTTAATTATTTAATGACTCTGAGAATTGATTTTTCATCAGCACTAGGCTGACTATTATTGAATTAAAATAGATGTACTAGGTAATGAAATGTTCGTTCCTTCATCTTTGAAGTACTAAAATATTCTAATTTTTAGGACATTATCCAATTGGGTCCTTGAGTTTGAGAAATGGGCACCTTCTGTCAACGTGGTGGCTTATAAGGGATCTCCTCTTGGTCGACGTCAGATTCAAAATTCGATGCGAGCTACGAAATTTAATGTTCTCCTCACAACGTACGAGTACATTATCAAAGATAAATCCGTCCTGGCCAAATTGCGATGGAAGTACATGATTATTGACGAGGGTCATCGCATGAAGAATCATCATTGCAAATTGACTCAAGTGTTAAACACACATTATTTAGCCCCTCATCGTTTGTTGCTGACTGGAACTCCACTTCAGAATAAGTTACCTGAACTCTGGGCACTGTTGAACTTTCTCTTACCCTCAATCTTCAAGTCATGCACAACTTTTGAGCAATGGTTTAACGCTCCGTTTGCAACTACGGGAGAGAAAGTGGAGTTGAATGAAGAAGAAACTATTTTGATTATTCGTCGTTTGCATAAGGTTCTTAGGCCGTTCCTCCTCCGTCGCTTAAAGAAGGAAGTCGAGTCCCAGTTGCCTGACAAGGTCGAGTACATTATTAAGTGTGACATGTCAGGACTACAGCGGGTTCTCTATAGGTAAGTTGTTGTTATCGCTTTCGCCATTGTTATTTTGAAATGTCTTTTACTACAAATTTACTGGTGCTAGATATTGTACTAGCGAAAGTAACGAGATAAATCTGGATTTGTATTTGTATTTTTAGACACATGCAAACAAAAGGTGTTCTTCTTACTGACGGTTCCGAAAAGGGCAAACAGGGTAAAGGTGGAAGTAAGGCGCTAATGAACACGATTATGCAGCTGAGAAAGATGTGTAATCATCCCTTCATGTTTCAACATATTGAAGACATTTACTGTGACCAATCTGGTCAAGTTACGGTGGATTTGTATCGAACTTCTGGCAAGTTTGAACTGCTCGACAGGATTTTACCGAAACTTAAAACTACAAATCATCGTGTCTTACTCTTTTGTCAAATGACACAGCTCATGACTATCATGGAGGACTACCTTAATTATCGTGAATTCAAATACTTGCGATTGGACGGCACCACTCGATCCGAAGATCGTGGAGATCTTCTCAAGCGATTCAATGATCCCACATCAGAATTCTTTATTTTCCTCTTGAGTACTCGAGCTGGAGGTTTAGGTCTAAATCTTCAGGCTGCTGACACCGTCATTATTTTCGACTCTGATTGGAATCCACATCAAGATTTACAGGCACAGGATCGTGCTCATCGTATCGGACAACAAAATGAAGTGAGGGTTCTGCGGTTGATGACTGTCAATTCTGTGGAAGAAAGAATTCTTGCTGCTGCTAGGTATAAGTTGAACATGGACGAAAAGGTAATGATGATTACATTGGCATTTAAAATACCAGTAACTTAACAATAATACCAGTGCCTCGTACTTTGCAGTTGTTTTTTGATTTACACGTAATTATCGATTGCTGAATTCAGTGTCAGTATTTGAAATTGCTGCTATTCCTGGTTGTAGGTCATTCAAGCCGGTATGTTCGATCAGAAGTCTACGGGTGCAGATCGTAAACAATTTTTGCAAACAATTCTTCACCAAGATGAGGCAGAGGAGGAGGAAGAGAATGAGGTTCCAGACGATGAGACTGTAAATCAAATGATCGCTCGTTCCGAGGCTGAATTCGAATTATTTCAAAAAATAGATGCGGATAGAAAGAAGGAAGACGAGGAGGATCCAAATTCAAAACCAAGGCTTATGGAAGAAACAGAATTACCTGACTGGCTTTTACGGGAGGATGAAGATGTAAGGCTTTTCATTGTTTTCCTTAAGCATTGTTACGATTGTTTAAATTATGACTGTTATGGAACTTACAATAATAAATTTATATTAATGTTTATATTAAAATAACTTTTGAAAATATTTTAGGACCGGTGGGCTGAAGATGACGATGATGACAAATTTAGCTATGGTCGTGGCTCGAGGCAGCGTAAAGAAGTTGATTATAGCGACTCCTTAACCGAGAAAGAGTGGCTTAAGGTTATCGGGGTGAGCTGTTTAAAATAATTAACTTAGAGAGAAAAACTTGATTAAGTTGCTTTTGCTCATCAGCGATTGTCCAAAGGGCACAGTATGCAATACAATGTTTATATTTTTTAACTAAGAAGTTTTTGAATTGAATTCATTGGAATTATTTTTATTCTAGGCTGTGGACGAGGAGGGCAATGAAATTGAGGAAGACGATAGTTTCGGTCCAGGTCTTGGTGGTAGTAATGGAATTGGAGATAAGAGAGGAAGGAAAAGAATGCGAAATAAAAGTAAGAAACGTGGACGCTTTGATGAGGAGGAGGAAGATGAATTGTTGTCCAAGAAAAGGAGAAGAATGAAAGGTGGAAATTCGTCGAATGGTGGTGGTGGTGGTGGTGCAAATTCGAGTGGGGTGAGTGAAAAATCTCCCCGTCTCAAGCGTCAGATGAAAAAACTCATGGATGTTATCATTACTTACCAAGATAGGTATGTCAACAGTCAAACCTCCAATAGGATTTTATCCGTTTTATTTATTTATTTTTCGTTGTTATTCTTCTTATTGTTCTTACATAATTATATTTATATACTATATTGTTTTAGTATCATTACTTTGGTTCTTGTGATATTGTTATTACACTACCTTTATCTTCCTTCGGCGTCCTCTACATTTCCTTATTCTTTGCATTTTTACCACCTTAAACATTCCTCGTTTCGTTTTCGTACACTGCTGTGATATGTACACTCGTGTCGTATCGTATATTATGATATCGTAGTTGCAGTTTCTAATAAACTGGTACGTCTTGCCATCTGTTATGGTTTGATTTTTCTGATGACTTGAGCCGACTGGAAATGGCCCAAGCTTAAAACTGCACAATCTTTTCTGTAACTTGTATAATGAGAGTCTCACCTCACTGCTGTAGTGATTAAATCGATATTATTTTCGTGGAATTGTATTTGAATTGTGTTTGTGTTTTCGATATTTAATTAGCGATGGACGCGTTCTAAGTGACCCATTCATGAAGCTTCCTTCTAGACGAGAGCTTCCCGATTATTATGAAGTTATTAAGAAACCTGTAGACATTAAGAAGATTTTATCTAAAATTGAGGATGATAAGGTAAGCCAGCTCACGTAAGGTGGGGGATAATTAATAATTTGAATTTTTTGTTGTGTATTTCCTGCAGTAAATATTTCAATTCTTTGATTTGATGAATGTTTATTTTATTTTATTTTATTTTATTTTGTTTCATTGCAGTACGCAGATGTAGATGATTTGGAGCGTGACTTTATGCAGTTGTGTAAAAATGCTCAGAATTATAACGAAGAGGCTTCTTTAATCCATGAGGATTCTATCGTTCTTCAGTCAGTCTTCACAAATGCTAGGGAGCGTCTTGACATGGAAGACAGCAGTAAAGAAGATTTAGAAGAGGAGGCCAAGGGTAGGCAATGTTTCGTAATGTGTAGGTGTAACACCCCACTCTTCTCTTTTTATTTGCACATTTCTGTTTCTTTCTTATGCAATACTACTAATACGATTAACATGAATAGTTTAATGTTTAGTTGTAATTTCATACGTGGAGCTTTTTGGTGCAACAGGTTAAGATCCAAGGATTTAATTCTTTTTGTTCCCTAAAGCTTTTCGTATAATTGTAATTCTGTAGAGTTGTCGTTTTGCTTTGTCTTTCTGCTACACCTTTCTTTGCCCCTCCTCCACATAGGCACTTACAGATTGTCTTCACAGACCAGTCTCCCCCGACGAAAAATGCAAGTTTAATGAGTCATAGGGACCTAATCCCTCACTAGCAAGGTTTAGAGGCAGAATATACTGTGAGTCATACCCATGTTTAAGTTTTTCCTGTATTTTCAAATTTAATAGTGGTTCCTTTGGATGACGAGGAAGATGATGGCTCGGATGAGGACCAAGCTTTAAAGATGAGAATAAAAATCAAGAAGAAGGGTAGCCAAAGTTCCGTAACGGCATCCTCAAGTCATGGAAGTGCGGACGGATCTAGGCCCAAGCGTAAACGTATGAAGCGATACATTAGCGATGAGGATGATGATCAGGATGATGATGTATAATTCTTATCTTCTATACAAATATTCATCTTTGTCGTTGTGTACAAATTGCAAAAAAGATTAGGCCTAAATGTCTGTGTGTAAGTACCGTTATAAGTTAGCTTTTTTATTGATATTTTGATTTACTCGGATGTTTTAATTTCTGGTTACTTTAGTATTTATTACGAATTTTTGGAGTTGATAATTCACTCGCATTTTGTATTTACCACTTTACTTTCAGTTGCAGTTTTTTTGTGCAAGTAAAAAGCATTTACAAGCTTATAATTACATACAAATTAGTGCTAACACTAACTAGATTTTTGTTGTGGGTTTGTTGTAATGTGTTTAAATGGAGTTTGGCGTTTCTTGTAGTGCAAATTATGAACTAGAACTTGAACAAGTGTTCCTGTATAGAATTGTAATCATTTTTGTGTATAGTTAGAATTAAAATGAATGTCGATTACCTATAATTACGTTATTTTAAGAGTAATTTTTCTGCACAAGTACTGTAGTGCAATCCTTTGTGTGGTTAAGGAATGTGATGTGAGGTCTGGAATCTATGAACAGTTGAAAATTTTAAAAATAAAATTGAAGTCTATGGAATCTGCCGGTGTTAAATTAGCCAAAGGATCATATGATTTTTATTTTCTTTGTAATTTCTCATGAGTTGTTGTAAACTTGTGGGTAGTAGTGTAGTGTTCATTTTTTAGGGTATATCGCAAAACTTCTAATAATAGCCCGGCTATCGTTGTAAATACTGACTTTTCTTCCCGGTCATGGTAATGCTTAAGCATAGCATTTGTCCCGGCTAAACAAGGAGGCAGGCTATCTTAAGAGGCTCTTATTGAAAGTTTTGCGGTAGATGGCTTTTTGAAAAATTTCGATGATTGTTCTTCGTTATTTAAATGAAATTTGTCAGTAAATAGTTAAAAAACCTAAAAAAAAATCTAAAAAATGGACAGTACCTAGTACCTACATACTTCCCTTGCATTTATAGGTATATGCTTAATAGCGGCCGTAACTATTTGTCCCGTAGTTATAATTAATTTTCTAGTAATTTCAACCAAAGGTTATAATTTTAATGCTAGCTTGAAATGACCTATATCGGCGTTGCTAATGCCGATTAACGTATCTAAAAATTATAACTAATGATATCTTTGAACACCACAGTACTGCTCAAGCTTAAGTTACGGTAGTTTGGACTGGTCCGCTTTAGAGCAAAGTGTTTATCAGTTGATTAATAATCAGTAATTAAATTTGCGCAGAATTATATTTAAATATTTGAACTAATTTCGATATGGAATATTTATTACCTCCGCAGGAGGACAACGGTAGCGAAAATCCGGGTTCATCACGAAGTTCGTCTAGAGTATCTTCTCCCGCACCTGGAGGACCAAGACGAAGCGCTCGGTGATTAAGGCTTAATGTACAGGAGAAATAATGAGTAAGGTGGAATTCATGCATCCAGCTAACAACTTTATAATTCAATTGGGAAGGTTGCATGATTTCATCTGTATGGTATGAACTTGTGCAATTCTAGGAATTCAATTATTTAAGCATGTATGTATATGTATGCTGTAGTATGTATTCTACACTACACTACACTAATATTGTGAAATCTCTTACCGACTAACTTTAGCGTATTTTATAACAGTGTTTTAATTGGTACGAGTAAGTCTACTGATAATTTGTGTATTCTTGATAGAGTGAGAGCAGATAGGTACTTGATTCCTTAATGTAATTAGATCATACGACTATATGCGTGGTTTGGGAAAATACCTTTTTGCTGCTAGAACAAAGCGAATGTGTTCCTTTTAGGTGTGTATGTAGATATCACGTTGTTTTGGCATTTATTACCCGAGCCGATAGTGTTAAAGAAGAATACTTGAATATTTGAAGCTGAATGCGTAGGTTACATGTAAGTGATGAAGTAAACTGGAATTATATAAACCATTGCGTACTAATTGTAAGAAATAGTGTATCCTTTTTTATTTAAGACAATTAACTAATAGTACAATTTGATGATGTCGTAAAAGAGTTGTGTAAATTAATATAACGTAGTCTACATACTTACTTAGGTAACTATTACTTTTACAATATGAGCATATTTTATTTATTAAGCAATTTAAGCAAAAAATGTATATAGTTCTGATTAGTATTATTACAGTTATTAGTTACTAAAATGTATCGTAGTATTTATGTAGTAAGGCTTAAATACAATCTCATTGGATCAGACTTGGCCGTAGGTCCGTCATCTGTATATTACTTACATTAAAGGACCAAAGGTGTTGGAAACCAGGATTGTTGGTATTAGAAGCTTTATTTGGTACTAAGAGCTAAGGTTTCGTTAACAGGATTAAGGAATTTAAGTAACAAAAGTTAATAGCTTTGTGTGCGTTATAATAGTATTATTGTGGTTGACAATTGATAGTTACCTTGCACCGGTGGACTTTTTTCATTCGTTTGCTCCAGCAGTAAAATTTACTTTATTTCTCATGGTCGTCAGTGTCAATTTTAAAATTTGGTTAGTATATACATACTATTATAGAGAGACAGTTGAAACGCAACGGTTTAGCTTAACGATCCCCTTTTTTTATTACTAATTATACAGTTTTTCTGAAAATATATAACCTGATTAAAACGTATAATAAACATAAGCTGGGGTTGCGGGTTACATATATCCTATATTACTACACCAACACGAGCACCGAAGGCTGCGGTCAAAGTCAAAATACACTCTTGGAAACAGTGGCTCTGACATACATTCTTTATCCGACCATTATCCGACCCCTCTGCTCTACTCCCCAATATGAAATTATGAGCTTTTGCTCCGATTGTAATCTTGTGACATTTATTTGCTCTAATTACTTCACAGCTAGAAAATAATAATTATTTTCTATAGGGGGCAAGAACGCAAGCGTTCACACAGCGAAGCAAATGAGGTAAAGACTGTATTTATGTGTTGATGTTTTGTCAAGTGTATTCTAACGTAAGTTGGAATTTTTGGAATCTCAAAGCTCTTCAAGTGGCTAACGTGATGATCGTTGTGAATTTAGGTTTTTAGAACAAGAAGCATAGTATCTATAATTTCGTAAGGAAGCATAACTGCACTTGAAGAATAATTACAGCTGTATAACACAGCTATTTACTTTGATTTTTCTTTTACGAAATATAACAGTGCTTAAGTTAGAAAGTGAATGAATTAACTGAAGTTATGAAGTACTTATTCAGGTATTTTAAATCCTCATTTATTATTTTGAGGGCAATGATGGAAATAAATATGAAAACAAAATATCTACAATTGAATCGAATCAACGATTCAACAACTGCCTTGACATGGCTCAAAAGGAAATGACGAATAGCAGTCTTGCCTCTTCAAAGACTAGTAGTATAAACAATTAGTAGTCTTTAATAATTAAGACATTTTGATAACATTTAAATGCTGATATAATATTAGCATATAAATGAAATATAGCTTATGCTGTATCATATATTCCAGTAGAATGTTCTCGATCCCACGTTCGAGGACCTTCAATATCGGGGAATTCGATTGCAATTTGACGTTGCTTGATTAGAATTCATCTTGAGATGTAGGAGAAATTTGTTGTCAATTTTTTACTATTTTATGTTCGTTCAATTACCTTTCAAATGATATAATATCAACGCATAACATTCACATACATAATGGGGAGTACATTTGGAGGAAGTGATCCCTTTATTGGGGAGGGGGTGGTTGAGAGGCTGTTCTCAGAGGAATAGAACTGTCAAAAGCTTTTCGCGCTGTCACCATGTGTAGTCTACTAGGTACTGTTCAGATTTTTCTTTGTTTTTATATTTCAAGTTCTAAGATTCCTTTCTGGCGTCCTTAGATTTTTATATTTCATTTATTTCGAGACTTGACTGGAACGGTTCTAGAATTTTAGAATCCCAAGATTCATATAAAAAATAGACCCTTTTTTTGTTAATGTTATCGTATTTTATGTGGTGTTCATTGCGTTTCAATTTGAAGAGCTCACGACTGAAAATATTATTCCTGTAAAAGCCTTAAATGATTATTCCTGTATACGAAACTTTAACGATATGAACAATTTGTATGAGTAATTAGTAAGTATCTTAACTAAATGTAAGTAACTGTTGAAACTATATATACATATATTATTACTATGAAAATTTGTACGACAATTTGTGAATTTTTGTGCAGTGGCTAGTGCACGTCGCAGTGGATTAATTGTAATTGTGTAGACCTTGCCAACACCTTATGGAAACGGACCTAACTTCCGGTTCATTTATTATCTTTCGTTTCCGGGTGGCGTCTTACGCCCATCTAATTTTAGTAACTATCTATGCATGTATAATGTATAAGATGCATAGATTTATTAATTGCAACCTCAACCAAGTATTTGTTAAGTAATTTGTGTGTACCTATGTTAATTATACAAACCGTATTTCCAACAACTGAATAAAATATTTATCGTTTTAGCACTGGTTTTTTTCCATTTGTCATCTTTTTCATATTATGTTCTTCAGATTATTGATTGACTTGCAATGGACATACATACGTTCGTATTTCTTCAGCTGATATAAAATATAAATATTTAAATACCGAATCATTACGTTGTTCTCTGGCCATAATGGATATATGCAGTTGTAAGCATTTTTCGTAAATAAGCATGATACGGAAATATCAAACCCTAATAAAAGAAGCTCTGAAAGTAGTAAGTCAAAATCCGACAATAAGCTCGGTTTCAAAACTTCATTTTCAATGAAGTCATCAGACTTACAGATATACAGAGTACATACTTATAGGTCTGTGTATAATTACATACCTCCATGTACTTACAATACAAGTTACAGGGTTAGGCATAAGTTGTGATACACAGCATTTGTGGTATAACACGAGTAATAGTTACCTAATTGCAACAAAATTTTGGGATTACACTCCTCACACATTTGCCTACTTACACTATTTTTGGTATTCAAAATAGTCA
>JAAXYX010001175.1:0-25671 GCA_036851915.1 Ptenothrix huangshanensis
GAATCTAATTAGTTAGTTATACAATCATTAATACTTCAAAAAACGTATTTCGGTATAATTAAAATATACACTTGTCACTGTCTGACTTTCGAATTATTTCTTCAAATAAGCTAATTTTAAACTGGCATTATTAGTAAAATAATTAATGTTGTCATTACGATAAGAATATACGCAGAAGTAATGAATGAGTAAGTGATGCCTAAGGATTGTTCCGTATTTCACCATTACAAATGATGCTTCTAAAACTTGCATTTGCACTGTAATTGTATGTGTACAACCTTAATATATGCAAGTATACTTAAGGTATTAAACTGTTCTCGGGAAATAGTCAATAGCTAAAATGTATTCCTGCAAGATCGTTACAATTTAAATATCATGAATACCATTCGTAGCCGGCATTCTTCTAAACTCGCTGAAGCAATTCTGAGCTCACAAAGAATTGAATGGAAAATGCATAATGTTTGTCATAATCGTAAAGAAAGAGTGCAAGAAAACCTTTGAGAAACTAAGGAGTTTGGCTGTTTCAGTTGACAACTTTATAAACTTATTGCAGTTAATTGTTGCAAATATTCATTGTTTCGTCTACATGACTAGCAAAGTGGAATGTCTATGTGTGGGTCAATAGTCTTGTTGACTCAGTTGTAATTCATGTAGAATGATAATGAAATCCTAGTTGAGTGTTGAACAAGTTACCATATACAGATTGAAAGGACTAGGCTAGTATTAGTAATATACAGCATTAGTAAATGCACTGACCGTAATATTAAGATAATTTGATATAAATATTTAATTCAATTAACACTGAAGTAGAATTTTACTTACTTGAGGAGGAAGTCCGGCCACAGTTGCATACGCCAGTCCTTGCGGTAAAATTGTAAGACCAACAGTAAGACCTGCAATGAGATCGGCTATTAACTTATTCAAATTGTACTTTGGGAGCCATTCGACTATTGGAACTTTTCGGAGTAAAATCTTTTTCCGGAAGGTATTTTTGGCCCAACGATGGCAACATCCGCCACCCTCGATGTCAGCCGCTGGGACGTCGGTAATACTGGCACTCGAATTGTCACTATTGTTATTATTACTCTCTTCTCCACTGTTGATCTGCAAATCTTTCCCCACCAGACCAGTTTGCGAGGTTGAGAAGTTCCCATTGAGACCAAACGAAGAAGCCGAACTTGCTCGGGAAATGTTATTTCCACCGAGGCTCACAGAACTGAACGAATGAATTAATTCCGTCTTCATTTTGAATTCGACTTTGTCAAAGTTTTATTTTGCAAGTTATTATGTTTAGAAGGTATTGAAGAATATTCGCCGTCCTTCCGAATTCGCTGCTAACTAGCTAATGTGAAGCTTCAGTGTCGATTTGTAAACGTCTGGATTTGACTTTCCCAAAATGGTGAGAGAACGACGATTGATGATTCGCTTACGAAGCACTTGAAGATTTTCCGTCTTCTCCCGGTAGGCTGGAGAACCTCAACTGAAGTGTCGGTCACCTATTACGACCATTTAAGAACCAAATTTGTTAGCATGATCTGCAATGTTATCTCTAGAGCTTAGAGTAGGTAATTTTCCTTTGATAACGCAAACATATTATGTATCTCCGTCGAGGTGTATTTTATGAAAATAAATTTATTTGTTTTTCAAATTGAATGTAATACGAGACGGAAGTTCCAATGCACAACATGACTTGGTTTTGAGTCAATCTCTCAAAACACTTGAAATGTCTAGAACAAACGGAAAACCAGCAAGTCGTACGTCAAATTTTATGGAGTATCGTATTTCCATAACATAATGATTTGGACCCACCAATGATTGGGTCCAGTTGATTGTACTTCCGCGTCCTTCTTTGATTCATTGTTACAATCTCTGCGTCTAAACACCTTTATCTAAAAGTCTGGCCTGATGTCTAACACTTTTCAGGAGTCATAAAGTATCGTTTATGAATAGACTCCTGATCATACGACCGACTTATTTCTTCGAATAAGTAAAGGTGGTGTTGCTGACCGCGAGCTTCTATTTATTACAAACCATCTCCACATTTTAAGTGATTAGTAGTGATTCATTCGTGGTAGGTACCCTTACACCCTTTTCACACCCCATCCTGAATAGAAACTAAATGGTAAACAGGATATTTGTTAGTTCTACATATGTATGCAGACCTTTGAGGTCAGTTTTATTTACAAGTGATTAGATAAGACTGATGTTTGTCAGGTCATGGGCCAAACTATGCACACTTTGGTGGACTGGATAACAGGTGCAAGAGTTCAACCCAGGAGGACAAATTCAACTGTCCTAGAGGCTAACAAACTACCAAGAAATTGAAAATTAACAAACATTCATGTCTTTGAATATCTACCTACGTACACGTACAGTATCCTCAATAGTTCAATTTTGTAGCCCTTTCTCGACTCTTCCACAGTGACTACCGATGCGCATACAACATGTCCTTTAATGTATGTATCATTCAGGTAATAATGAAATTATAGGTACTGCGGAAGCTGTATTCCAGAACATCCTCCTATCATTCATTGTGTTTCTACACGGTGCATGCAGTTAACCTTTTCAGCGTACTTAAAAGGTTTGGCTCGACCAAAATTAATTTTACGGATAGTAGATCCAATGTCAATCCAGCAACCAGATATGTATCTCAATTGCGAGTGAATGTCAAACTTGTTTGAAGTACATAGGTAAGTTTCCTTATTAGACAATACGTTTGCGATTTCTGCGGAACTAAACTGATAACCTCTATCTTAAAAAAGTTTTAATCTACTTATTAATAAATTGGTTGTTTTTACTTATCAGTATCACTACAAGAATGAATACAGCTTATCTAAGCAGTTGACACACATTTAAGTATAATAATGTTTTCAACGGTTATATCAAGACCTCATTTTAAAATTCTGTGTTCTATTTCCTTAGCCCACTGACAATTTTCCATGTATTTTTGATGTGTTTGAGTCACATGATTTCTGAGATAACGAGTGAAAATAGTGGAGCATATTATAATTTTAGTTGCTGGATAAATATTTGCACTCTACCCTGAACATGCATGGCAGCAGTAGTTTTGATTGTCAAATCTGTATTGCCAGTAAAGAGAGTACGTCATTCTATTCTTCTCTTTCGGAATTTCAAAATCTGCGCTGATCTAACTCAATCCTATTCTAAAATAGTTACAGGCACGGACAAATTATCCAGTTGTTAAACTTTCAATTGACTAAGCCCTATCATTAACAAAAAAACCAGATTTATGTATTCAATAACAGCACGTAGCGGCTTCCACTTTCATTGAATAGGATTTGTTTGCTTATAAAATTAGGGGGCATGATGCAAAATTTAAACCCGTTAACCCCACACTATAATTTAACGAAATTATCAGCATTATTGGATCGGTGACCTCAACAGAATACCTAAAAAAAAGGAACAAATAATTATTTAAGAATTAGATTAATTGTCATAACTAGTTGTATCCGCATATCCGCACAATGAGAGATGAACTGTACGACAAAAAAGGGCTACTGAAATATGTTTATGCATGTAAATTAAATATTACAAAAAGCATTGTCTGAATGCTTGCATATAATTATAGGCACTCAAAGTAATCATAGTAGACCACTGAATAATTTCCCATTTACATGCATTAGGCTAACTGTGCCTCAAAGCTTCTGTAATTTATTACGATGTTCATCCCTTTCACTCTATTACTATACAGTCATCATTTGAAATTTAACCAGTGCAAAAAAAACTTCGACAACACAGAATGTGAATGTATACCTGCCTAGTCGCGGAGGATAGGATTGCGGTAGGACAGGTTGTTATACACATGTAGAACACGTTGAGTCCTTCTCTGCCAATTCCTAACTTTGACTTTGCTTGATTTGATTTCGTTTGATATGATACAGTAGATATTATAAAAATGCGATGGCATACTAAAGGGTCAACTTACTTACTTGCGTGTGGCAAAGTGCATAGGTACGGTAATTCCTCTACAATAGGACAAAAGAAAGATGCTTCTTTGTATTTTTACTATTTATTTTCTGCATTGTTATGTTTTGAATTAAAAGTAATCNGTAGATATTATAAAAATGCGATGGCATACTAAAGGGTCAACTTACTTACTTGCGTGTGGCAAAGTGCATAGGTACGGTAATTCCTCTACAATAGGACAAAAGAAAGATGCTTCTTTGTATTTTTACTATTTATTTTCTGCATTGTTATGTTTTGAATTAAAAGTAATCATAGGCGAAATAAGGTAAAGTTTGATAGATTTCTAAGCTAAATAAATATTGAAGTAGATCGAAGTATTTTGTGCATTATCCCTACCTACTACTAATACCCCAACGTAAGTATGAACCTGTCACATTTTGAAACGTTTAAGTAAATGCCGACTGAACAAACTTTGTTGCATGGGAAGAAAGATGAGTGAAACAGGTTATCTTTACCACGTCATAATTAAGCCTTAATCTCTCAACTCATTTTTCGGCTCTAATAATCTCAACACGATCAGTTGTACATATATATAAATACCACGAAATGAATCCTTATCGACAACATCAAGGAATAGAGTAGGATCATCTAATGTTCTATGATGATCATCCATTAGTACGGCGTCGATTGTGAAATTGGAGTAAATTCTAGGTTGTACTACCTATGTAGTATGTATAATTACAGAAATTCCAAGTAGACACATGTAAAGTGAACAGTTAGGACAGGGAAATTGTGAGTGGCACAATCGGTGATGGTGTCTATGCATAGGTACAATCATTATAATTAAAAGGTAGTCTGCAGGTTAGCAACCTTATACATTTTCAACGTACTGGATAAAAGAAAAGGCAGACAGCTTGTACGTGATGAGTTTTTTTCCTGGTTTGAGATCAATGGTATGGTATAGTTTAAGGCAGTTAAAAAAGTTTCCGCCTGAACTTACAAACCGATAAATGTGTGACATACCTAACTCGTAATCTGGCTTTGCTTTAAAAATTATGACCATCTGCCATGTAATTTTGTAATTTACTATTCTAAGACAGTCGTAAATACGAAAATACAACAGCAAATACATTGGGAACGTCAAAGGTGACACTTGAACTTGCTCTGCGCAAACAATTTAAAAGTAATAAAATTGCCGATTGCTAGAACCCACTTCACAGCATTCCAATTCCTACATAAGTAGGTATTTCAAGTGCGATAAGTGGCTAAATAAATAAATGACATTTTTAACACGACTGTGTTTAGTGGCATTCGCATAATGGGATATTTATTGAATTGGTTAATCCACAATTAAAAGCCCCGTTGCGTTTTTGCGTTGGTTCGACGGACAAACAAGCGAGATATAGGTATGTATGTGATTACAATACATTTGCACACGCTTAACGAGTGTTTCCTTGATGTAGGATTATTTCATCTGCATCACATCTGATTAACCTGATAGGGATTCCCAATTTTAAATTCTGAAGTGCAGGGTTTAATTACTAAACGGTTAATAATAAATAAATAAACCTATACTAAATATATTCTAAATATACCATCAAAGTAAATTACCGTTTAATTACTGTTTCTAGGTGAGCAGGCGGCTATTAGGTAAGCATTGTTGTGCTCATGTATAAATTTAGTTAAGCTCAGTCGGTTGTCACACAGGCTTAATATATGCTAAATATAGAAAAACTATTTCCAACCCAACCGTTAAAACACATTGTCACGCCAAGTGCTCTGACGCAACAAGTACGCATTTCAGTCAACAATTGTGCAGCATACATATTGAAATCTCAAGTTATGACAAGATAATTATGCCTACATCAAAATAGAATAAAGCTAGCAATAAAAGTGGTAATAAATTAGCAGAGAGGAGGTGAGGTGAGGAAACAACAATAATCACGATGCTCATGGCACGAAGGATTACACACACTATGCACCGTTTGAGTAAGTAAGTTCAAGTTGTACTTGAATTGTCATGCAAGTACCATTTGGTAAGTAGATACTTATATTACAAATACTTAGAGATAACCGTACAGAGTAAATCAAGAGTACTAATACTAATTGACGTATTAAATGAATTACTACTATCCGCTCGATCGTACCTGAGTAATGATAATGATGTGCTAATTATCAGACTGTCCCGAAAGCTTTCTACAGAAAGTGCAGTCCAAATTCATTCAACTCCGCTCAGTGACAATGATTTAATGCAGCTTGATCCGACGTCCTTTGTTCAACATTTATTGTTCGTAATGTTTTGATTTTATCAAGTATACACTTGGAGCAACACAAGTTCAATAACTAGCAGACGCAATTCAGATAAACAGCTCACACGATGATTTACATTTACTTACAACAAAAATAGGCAATTACTGTCTGTTGTCACTGTATACAAAATATTAATAAACACGCATTCAACAGCGAACACGTGGTCTGACTTTGAATCTAAACATGTCTAGTTGCTTTTGATGCTTACACAATTATATCAGCTTGTTTCTTGTTAAGTGTAAGTATTTTATTCTCTAGTCTCACACAACTATATTCAAAGTTCATACCTAGCTTTCGAGCCTTATTTGCAATGATGAACCAAGTTTTAATTTTGGAATGTCACTAGCCTGCTTTTTCTGCAACTTGCAGCAAGTTCTTTTACACCAACTGGGAATGTTTCAAGTTTAGCACGTTAACGTGTAATTAAGGAATTACACGAATAGTTGAGACAAGGTTAGTTATCTTATTTTGACTGAGAACGAATAAGTAGACAAGTTCGCCTCTCAAGTTTGTAGAATGGACTGGTATTTATCAAGAGTTGACTTGTGGCTGGGGAATAATTATGAATGAACTGAATTTGTTTCGGTTAATAAAAATTTCCTGCCTGTATTATTCGTTATCGATTGTAACAGATACTCTTGTAATTATTCACTGAGGACGAAGACGAAACTGTCATGTATCACTCGCATTAGTTAGCTACAGCAAAAATATTGACTGTTGGGGAAATTTGGGCCTTTATATACACTGCCCTTTGACGTATGTATGTACTTTGCCTGCCTACTCTACTCTTGAGTTTAGTGGGTAAGGCAGAGGTACCTGCTTCAAGCTTCAGCTCAACCACGCGACTTAGTATACTGCTCAACGTTGAGGCAGCGTAAGCGTAATGCAAGTGCATGCCGAGCATGATGCCACATACCTAGATAGGTACATAATAAGATAAACAGAGTAGTGAAAAGAGCAGTCGTCGTCGACACTCAGTAGTGTCTGTGTTAGGAATTGTTAACTTTGTTGTACTTTGATATTATGTAGGATTTGACTATCACAACGTATGTACATATGAAAGATGCGAGTTGGTAGATGAGATCCATTTGAGACCATGCTCTGACTCTATTCTACTCTATCCATTATGTACATAAACTGTGTCCGTGTATCATCCACCCTTGGTGTAAAACCTAAAACGATTCATAGTACGTAACCATGTAGAAGTCAGTGTCGCACTGCTGAATTCTAGGAAAGCAGAAACTACTGACTTACCTCAACCTTCCAATAGTTCCCGACAAATTTTACATTTTTCTGTTCTGAGATAATAAACTGAAATTAGAGCCGGCCACTGGCAGTGCCACTGCACTGCATTCGATCGTTGCCTGATTACCTAGGTACAAAGCCAATATTGAACAGGTAGGATGTTTCCATCAGGAATGCATATTATTGATATGATAGTAGTCTCAACTCTCAACCATGCAGGATGTACTTACGAAATAATTGATTCAGATGGAAAGCGATATACACTACACAGTCGTGCATAAAATATGGGTGAGTTATCAATTTTGCGGAACACGCAAAAAAGACGTATCATTTTCATAAATGATTAGTCTGCCGATTAGAGATGATGAGAGAAACAGAAAGAAGAAACAGAAGGTGCCTATTCCTGTTCAAACAAGCTTTTTGTTACTTGGTAGTAGACTTTGGCCTCCTGTCTCCAGTCCGTCTGTAGAACGGTTGAGGTATGAGAATTACCATTTTTTGCTTGGTATTTTCAATAATTGTTCATCGTTTCAACTTATTAGTGAATAGAATGAGCACGTGATGAATCAAATATTGCGATAAATAGGGCAACAGACCAAGAATTGCACGCAACTCGAGCGAAAAAAAAAACAGCAAAAATTGTGGTAGTAATCTGCATCAAATTTTGCACGTATTATGTAGGTACCTACCTACATACCTATGCCTACAAAGTCACGTACATTTTCGTTGTCGTACGATACTCCTCAACTTACCATTCTCAGTTGTTTCAGTTAATATTCAGTAATAACAGAAATTGTCATAATTATTCACATAATAAATGAGCCGTGTATCGGTGAAGACTAACGACTGGATGTGGAAATGGAAGTAACGATTGAGAAAAGGCGTGTGGGTACTTAGATAATGGGAGTGAACGAAAAGTACAATACTATCTGCATTTTACTACTGTAGCATGATTTGTCAGACTTATTTCAAAATTGTGTGCGTGTGAATTGTTTTTATATAAATCCTATCATTTAATTTATTGACTTGCAATTTTGCTTCTATTCTGTGTCAGTTAACTATATAAGGATAGCATGTGATTATATGCGTTCGAAGATTATTGGAATTTCATGCTCAGGATAGCAAATGAATGTAGTGATTGGTAGTTTTTGTCCGTCCACGTGCTTCATTATTAAATGCACAATATGACTAACTAGGTATGTATGTTGATGGCAGTTGCCCCTTTTTAATCGGCAAACATGAATACAAATAATGGATTTGAACTTGAGCTAATGTTTCGCACATGCACACGAAAACGCTTGAATAAGTAATCTGGAATTTGTACTTTAAGTGTCTCTGCCTTTATGTCATGTATGTATCTTTTCTTAGCTTGGCTTTGTTCGATTGTGACGAATGGTGATGGCGGCTCATCGCATGTGTCGTTTTTTGTTGTTTCTCTCTCAATTGTAATTGTACAAAAGAAACTATTTTATTCTCAGCAGGAATCCAAATATTTATAAAAGTTCCTGAGGATATAGGAGCTGTCCCATCAGTTCACCACATCACTACCAACCACTACCAACACCAACCAAAAATACTTTATCTGATAGGTAGTATAGTATACTACAACCATATCAATGGATCTCAGCACCCAGACATTGAATGCAATCATATCATCTAATTATACTTTTTATTTTGTTTCCTGCGCCTTATTTCCCTTTTACATGCTTTGGCTATGGACATTGTAGTTAATTAAGTTGTCATACATACATTTTTATGTGCATACCTTGCATTAAGATAGAGATGGAAACGAAAAAAGTTCCGAGACTCATCAGTAACAATAAACATTGTTTCATACACAATTTCAGATCTTGTTTTCATCTTATGTCATCGCTTGCAAACTCAATTACCACCAATGCCATGCAAATTAACTCCATATACATAATCTATGCAAAAAATGTTATTGCTTCGGGAAAATATTTTTATTATTTGAAGCCTACGCCCCTTCAAGTAATGATTTCATTTCATTACAATTATCAAATAATAAAGATGCCAAAGATTTTCCAAAATGTACATAATATGATCGTCTGGGCAAAAAGCTGTGAGTTTCAAGACAGGTAGTAAGTAATCGTCTGTCCGATGGATTGAAGAGGTTTAAATCATACAGAGGAAGCAAATCAAACCAAGAAAAAACTGCTCCTTCTTTTATAACTACTACCACTACTACAGGGAAAAGTAATTTACAATCGTCTACCATAGAAAAATGAGCTATGAGGAAATAGGTATATATTTTACAAGTCTGTAATAATAATAAATCAAGTACCTACGACAATGTCATTGCATTTTAAGAAGTTTACAAACAATACGAGTTTATGTTGACAAATATTGGTTGATAATAGTAATATATAATATGAAATGATGGGAATACTGATTTATTTTAATCACATCATATTTACTGCTGGAACTAAGCTGTCACCTTTACCTTCACTTTCTCTAACTGTTCTGTTACAAAATAGAACGTTTCAAGTGTTGTTTGCAATAAACACAACTACTGAACAAATAAGTTTAAGTTTATGCCAGCAGGAATGAGCGACTCAGGAGACGTATAAATAATAATTACCTACTTTTATTGTACAATTGTAAAGGCAAGGGACGAAGATAGTACAGATCCGCTTTTAGCTCTGGTTATATAAATGTTATGAGAGCAATAATTCTCAACTACAACTATTTACATAATAATAATGAAATATTTTAGACAACCATTTGCACTTTTACATAATAACATTGTTAAGGAAGAAGAAAAAAATGAAAGCAATTCAACATGCCTCGGGTTTTTTTTGATCATAGTGTTTTGACAGATTTATTACACAGAGATGCATGAAAATGTAAATAAACATGCATTTCATAAAGTCGCTGAAATTATTATTATTATTAGAAATGACAGCGCATTACTAAACACGTTTTTACGAGGTAATGCGAAACGTTGTAAAACTGTCAATTGATAAATGCAGATACTAAAATATTTGCAGCAGCAATGATCGCAGGATCAGCAAAATAACTAATGCAACCGAATAAGTTTGCTGAAAACGATGTCTACAACCCTATCGCGATAATTCAAAACCTACATAAATGTCCTTTCCAATTTCTAAAAAAAAATCTTAAATGGATTTTCAAATTAGAGTTCGGAAAAAAACTGGTACTAATGTACCTTGTTGAATGTTGAGCGTGGCAAGGACATGATGGTACTGCGGTATTCTTGAAACTTCATTAATACTGATAGTGGCAAGAGTTTCCATACTCCACATTTTTTCTACTACTTGTAACTATTTAAAAATGGTTCGCTTATTATGAAGCTTAAAACCAAGTTGTCTTACATAATGCATAGTGTTTGCTTGATTACAGTGAGAATCTGTCTATACTTTCAGACAGACCACAAACAATTTATTTTTGAAGTCTGCATCTACAAACAAAAAAATGAAGATAGTGTGCAACGCTTTACTGTTTTACACATGGAATACCGAATACTTTTTCATGTTATGATCCAAGCATTGTTTATGCTGACTCTTTACTACACAATATTTAAGCATTACTATTTTATCATCATGTTCCCTTATTTAAGGAAAAGCAACCCTTTTAATAAACATTATGATAGTAGTAAAAACGTAATATTTTGCCTTCATTTCAGGTTTGGTGAACTCACCTACGTAAATAATTGCATCTACTCACACTTGTTGTTATCAGCGTCAGTATTAATATGTCCACAGCTACACGTACCCTGTGCCCTGTAGCGGAATATTTACTTGCATTTGGTGTAAAATCACTACGATTAAACAACTTTGTCAAAATCGTTCCAAGCGTGGCAATAGTGGTGACTAAAACTTGTATTGAGTAACTGATTCATGATTCACAATGCTAATCTAAATTGAAGCTAAACCCTCCGTCAACTGTACGATAGAGAAATTGCATTAAAATTCATAAGATAACTGCAACATGGATTTGGCGATTTCTCTCTGGTACTATATAGTAGCAAGCAAGAAAGAACCCACGTAGCAAAGTGCATTGTGTGATTACTGCCCTAGGTCATAAATATGATATTGGTGTCCAAACTTCTCAGACGTTGTCTTTGCAAGAATCAGAAACTGCATTGGCGCCACATTATGTACATTAATACTAACTGACTCGTTAGAGTCGGCAGTCTGCCTGCTTAATCCGAACCTAACTCGTTGTATATAGTTGTAATAATTGTAAGAGTAAGACAATAAACAAGAAATTTATGTTGATCATTGATCACTCGCATACTCACACTCATGTATTCCGATGTCGTACGAGAAAAGAATGAATGCAACAGTTGCAATGTTTACCGTTCTGTTCTCTTCTCTTCTGATGTGTTCTAATCTGTCAGTCGTATACACTATACACTTCAATGCAGTATGCAATCCATCCACATTTGATTTTAGCTCAACTACCAATTCACCATCGACCAACATTGATGGATAACAATCGTAATTGGAGGTAACGCTGTGATTGTGGCTGCCACTATCGTGGTCGTTGTCGCTGTCATTCTCGTAGTCACAAATGTCCTGCTAATTGTCCACGTATCAGCTTAGCATTATCTTTGTCCAAATTCAAATTATCTCCTGCATTCTGCATATTTGTTAAAGTCTTAACTTTCCTTTCCAATCCATTCCATTCCATTCCATTCCATTCCAATTCATTCCAATCCATTCCAATCCATTCCAATTCATTCTATATATCCATTCTATATCCTCATAGTTTTCTTCATCGTCTCAAGTCACACTGAACCTTTTGAGGCGATCACATGCTTGAAGGTAATAGGAAAATTGTCAAGACGAGATTGCATCTGTCTGAGGTTCGAGGACTGTGAAGCTCTGGCATTAAGTTTCCCTCGACTGCAACCGCAATGCACTTTACTGCAGGCAATTATTGTAAACCTAGACTGCGAATGAGACTATGACAGTGTATGCAGAATTACCGTTTTACAAGATTCTCACACGAATTTCCAAAATCAACAACTGAATGCTCATGTTGCGCTAATATTTGTTGCTAAATTGGCAGCAAATTGCTTTGCTTGTATTGTAATTGTATTGTTCTTCAAATTCATTAATCCTAGTAGCAATTCGCAAGTTACTATCTCTAACTTGCTACTGGCCTCATAGACGAGGATCAACATTTTCATCTCATTTAGCTCCATCATTGGGTAAGTTGGGTTTCATATCGAATGGGCATTTGGGGTTAGAACGGAGCTTGAGTGGAGGGTGTACTTATGTATGTACCGCGACATTTTATATGTATGTATATGTATGTATGTAGGTATACATGTGCACAACTACATATACTACTGACTACTGCAGACGGACTTCATGTCATCACAGAATATCCATTTCTACTCTTCTCTTCTGTTTTAGATTCAAAGGACGTTGTGTGTAGTAGCAGCAAAGTTCATGCAGTTTCATTGTATAAGGTAGGTATAGGTACTAGGTACTGTGCATTATAAGAATGCACTATTCTATCCATAACCACTTTAGATGCTTTAGCCAGATTGACGCAGATCCAAGTAGGTACATCATCTATACATACATGTGTCTGCACAGTAATAATCTTTATATGCACTGACTAGAATGATAGCAGCTTAAATAAATTGCTTCTGCTGCCAAACTAACACTACGACTACGAGTTTGTTCAGTGCATACATCCAGTGAGTCGTCCAAACGTGTTGTTCTTTAGCACTTTTAGTTAGCACATAGTAAAAAGCCCATGCCAAGGGACATCCACTCAAATCTAATCCAGAAGCCATTTCAATGTATCTATGCGGCATACACGATACGTGACGTGATAATCAAGCGACAACGACAAGCGACAAGCCACAGTTGTCGCATTGCCGTTGTCTTAATATTTACGTTGCAATCGAATTGCTTACTTAGAATTATGTGCGAACTGATAACTGAATGAAACAGGGAATTGTTGGACTTTTTCTTGGTGCGTCATCTTGCCATTGTTGTTGAAATGGCAATCTCCATAAAAACACTCATTTCCTCCATCCTCCTTGATTCACATGTTAAAAAACCTGTCCAGTTTGAAATGTATTCTAGTGAAAAGTTCATCTGCGTAGTAAAACGTTGTTTGTCCGATGCATAACGACAAATAAAATTGATTGCTTGTGATCTGCCACAATTACGATGCCCCAATCAATTTAAATTCAAATATTAGAACTGCGCTAGACATGCAGACTGTAGACAACCTTATTTTTAAGTTTTATAGTGCATCCTTATTTTTAATGTCTCCATTAGCTCTATAAAACGTGCCTGTTTAACACAACAGTTGCAAATCGTATGACATTCACTTGCCTAATTCAACAAACATAATACCTACACATTATTATCAACAAGAGATAATGAAAATCATAAAAGTTGTCATTTTTATTCTCATGTACTACGTTTCTTGTTGCTACCTAATGAGCATCACTTGTTGTTACAGTAAATCATCCGTCTTGATAAATGTATGTATGTAGTTCGCACGTTGGGGTGCTGCTGGACATAACATTTTATTGACCCGCTGAAGTGGTATTAAAAATCCCATGTATCTAACCAAGAATTACTTTAGCAAACAAGGTTGTGGAATTAATTGTGATTTTTGTTGTAGAATAACAATATGCACGGCATTAAGGGTAAACGGAAAATCTTAACAAACACTTGGCAATGTGCTTTTGACCGGTGAAATGAATGGTTAGAGGAATGGCAGTTGGCAGTATATACAATTTAATCTCGTATTTTATATCCGACTAAACGAATATCTAAAAAAAATCTCATTTTACTTTTTAATTACCCGCACAGGATTTAACTAGTATTTACTAGTAGGCATATATATATGTATGAATGGTTAGGAACGGTTTTTGAAATTAATTACAATGCACGTCATATAGCTGTTAAAAAAGTTAAGAAATGACCCGCGGAATTTTTTAAAACAGGCCCATAAATAATTTTAGGAAGGTAAACTGTGACTGTTGAGTCGCAAGAAGTGAGAAGCGCAGGAGAGTAATAATAAATCATCATTAAAATTGGAGACGATGGATTCATTTGGAGGAGCCTCAAATCAAAAAGTTTTGCTGTATCCTAGTGATTGTTATCTTGCTTGTTGCTCTGTGAGCTAGTTATGCAGACTGTTTAAACTAGAATATGTAAATTAATAACAAGTAAGTTTGTAACGTTACTATATCCTGAGGCCATAAGCGTATTTGAATCAATAATCGCTTGAAGACATTAATTTGCACTTTTTAAGCGCTTAGCTTCACAATCACAATACTTGCTGTTAAACATTTTTATGCTACTACAAACAATAGTTCAGGTACGTACTGCTTGTGTGTTCAATTTCTAGTTCAAAGAATAGGATTACCCAAAGAATCATAATATAATATAATTACATTTCATTATCAGTAATGATATGAATATGAATATGTGATGGAATTTGAACAGGAAAGTTAGTTTTCTTCATTTCAAAATTACTCATTGGCGTCATGGGCGGTTCTGCGATGCCAATTTCTAGTCTTGTTTTTCTGTATCTCTTGCATCACTTCACCCATTTATGTATTCAGTGTAAGCACTCAGATTTTTACTGGTAACTCAACTGACCTGACACGGACTAGACGAAAGTAGCAAAAGCTTCGCGAGAATGACAAAGACGCAAAGTTTAAATTTCTGAGAAAAGTCGAAGATTTATTTGCATGAATGTAGAGGGTGTGCTTGATTGAAACTCACCCTTTTTGATTGCAATACGTCAATGGTATGTACTTATATAGTAATGCCAGCGGTAATGCCTTTATTAATATCTTGACATTTTTCCTGAATTTTAATAAATACATTGGATACGGCTTCGATACGTTACAGGTAGTTCTCAGTAGTCATTCCTATCTATTCTCATAATTTTTTTTACTTTGGTTTGGTATGGTTCTTTGTAAGCACTCACGATTAGTCATCGCAAAACTTGTTTCAAACACCCTCAGTGATGCAAGGCTTTCATTAGTATTTTTAAAGTTCAATTCGTAGTCGACAGACAGATTGCTGTGCACGATGTCGACGCTAAATCATCACTTCACTTTAAACAGGGATTCTTAGTATGAAAAACAATGCCCGTATCAGAAGGTAATAATAATTACAATTCATTTTTTCCATGTATAGAGATTCAAAAGAAAAAGTGTTGGTTTGTTGCCAGCACCAAGCAATCGTGTAATTTACCTTAAATTTGTACCTTGTAGATACACAACACAATTATAACGCGGTCAGCAAGGCAATGCAATGCGATTACATAATGTCGTTGTTCAATTCACAGGTACATATTCCTACATCTGCAACTATGCTTCTAGAACTTTCTGTTACAGCACAGTCAGATCCAGACAATTAATTAAAAAGGAAGAAATTTCCTGGAGCATAGAATTGAAGTAGCAGCATACCTTAGGGCTACGTACATATATGTAGTTAATTGGTAGGAAATCAAGGTCTATTTACTCAGTACTGTTCCAGTCTAGACTACTCAACAATAATGATCATGATCATCTTTAAAAATAGTATATGTATGCATACTCTATGACTGCTGATGTGTCTTATAAAATTTATAACTTTTCGAAAAAAAAGATGATGATATAGAGGAATGATAAATGATTTCAGTTTTTCTTCTGAACTGTCTACACTTTTACCTTTCAAATGTCGGAGGGTTAAGGAAGTAATGCACACAAATTAGTTAGCAACGTAGGAGTATTTATTGTCCTCTTGACAGAAATCAAGATTGCACTGATAACGTCGAATAATGAGGAAAAATAATAGCCAAATTTAAGAGAGACATTAATCAAAATTCAAAAAGCATAAGACTCCTACACGTGTCTGTCACCTTTACGCAGAATGCGGGAATACCCTGTATTAACTGAATAAACGCTTTGTATAGCTAGTTCATGTAGGTAAGTCAATATGGTACCTACCTCCCTTTCTTTGTATGTATATTGTTGTTACGACATGACTGTCGTACAGGTAGGTAAGATGCATATGAAATGTCCAACTCAAAAAAAATTAGCTCTCGCAGGTACGTATATATTGTATAGACGTTGTCGTCTTGACCGATGACTATAACCCTATAATACGTTGTCCTTGAATACATTCTAGTTTTTCTTGATTTTTTGTGGAAGCGGTAGTGGTACATGGTGGAATAAATTATCGACTATTTTTAAATTTTAAAAATAGATTATACGACATCTTTCAAGTCTATTGAACCTAACAAAAGTTATAAATACACAGACCTTTTTTTGCCCCGCGAAAAAAATTAACTACAGGTTACAGGGATTTCAGGGAATTCTGAAGAAATGTGGGAATAAATCAAAGTCATTTCATTCATTACAGTCTTTTAAAAGTATTAGCCTGGATTAATGGCTTCGTCATCCTAGGAGCTGTTAGTGGACTAAACAAAACTCAAACATGATTAATGCACTACAGTTGCCATACGTATGATGGAAATGCTTATCAGTGTGAAACCGGTAATTACAATTTGCATTATTTAACACGATCCATATGAATGCTAACAATGCGAATGCCTGTACAACATTTTTACATCGTCAGATACGCTCAAGTGTGAATGCATTGCTGAGCACGATAACAATAACAACATACATAGGTACATTGAAACATGGTGATTCTACCTTACCTATGATGTGTATCCTGCGAAGGAAATTTCTGGAGTAAACAAGGACTGTTAGGTATACGCAGCATGCTAATCACGTGAAATGTTAGTGTACTAATCGTAAGTGATCACTTAACCCTTTTCGTACTTTATTACATAGGGATCTAATCTTTGGTTGATGGATAAGCTTGTTTTAGAATAATACGAAGGAGATATAGATCTGTAGAAGATTTACTGCTTTAATTGTATGTTAAGTGTTAGTAATACAGATTTATGACCGCCATCAATGGAATTAAATAGATCTGCAGTAATCTGCGTAAAATTCGGTGCCTTTAGTGTACACTTAATGATTACACAAAAATTGCATTTTTTGTTGCACGTGCTGACAGAAACCTATTTGTAAAACAAGGCAAAAAAATATCTGTCATAAAATACTTGAATGCTAAACTTCAACGCCAGTCTCCTTGTGAAAACTTTTAATATGGAAATAAACCAATCCGGGTTAATATCGCGCTAACATATTCTATAAACATTGCTGCTCTCAATTTCTAATTTATTCTTGAACATTGGACTTGGTGTATAATTATTGTATGCAGTAGTATTGAGCTTAGTTCCAGTATCCATCTATCTGAACTAATATATGCAATACGAAACGATGATAATTTTCATGGCTTTCACGTCCACCTGAAGGGACTTGAAAATTGGAAAGATCCCTAACCTTTATCCCTTTTCGTGTTTCCGTTTACGTACGATGCGACATATAAGACACGGAGGAAATGTGAACATGGTTTACTTACTCTTTCAAAGTCACCGAGCTCCGGCGTCATACAAGTAATACCAGGTTTTGCAGATCCCGATAACAGACAAAGATAAAAAATCGTGATCAATAATTTCTGTGCTGTTCCTCAACTTACATATTCTGAGGGGGTATTGGCATGCTGAGTTATCTCTGTATCCAGACCAGTACCCTTGAAGAACGAACTTTGCAAGTCAAAAATGAAAGCATTCAATTTTTATGCCGTTGCAATTTTCTCCGTCGTTCTATTATTTACGAGTGTCTGTCAAGGTCGTGGTCATAGTTTGGTGAAAAAAGTGGAGAATAAATCTTTAGAGGAGAATCATGCGGCAAAAACGATTGGTGTGATTGGTGAAGGTGTTCCAAGAACGTTCTCTGATGATGACGAGGAAAAAAACGAGTGGTGGAGAATATCCGATCCAGATAAACTCGATAAGATGGAATATGGCCTGACGTCCTTGGTCATCTGGCCAGTCTTACTCCTAATTTTGGGAATTCTTGTAATACCCACTACTCTTGTGATAGTGGTTGCTTTTGTTATCCCAATAATTGCACCTGATGAAGGTGGAACTGGACGAATGCTGCCATCATCTAACAATCATCTTTGGATGCCTATTTATCTTGCTCAAGAAGTGTATAAAGGATATGAGTCTGAGTGTATCGAAAGAATTTCCTGTGAGATTACCAAGGCTGCGAGTAAAAGTGGGTACCCACTTACGAACTGGCTTCACAGGTTATTTACTTACATTGTTTATCCGTTTTGCAAGTATGCAATTATTTCCTATTTATTAATGCTTGATCGTCTTCGTAGGTATTTGCTATCTAGGATACCTCCTCTTACCCATAACACTGACTAATGCTAATAGTTCTGGACTGCAAAATTTCATTTTTTTATATCTATCCCCGCCCTGATTTCCTTGTAGTCTACATTTATCATTATTCTCTTACACACCTAGATGAAAAACATGTAGAATTCGCTAATCAGTGTCAGCTGTAGTTTAGCAATTATATTTTATACGCAATAAATTCTAAAATCTCTGCCCTTCTAGGCAATTAAGGAATTCAACTGTTTTGAGCTCCAGCCTCCAGTCACGTATTTCTAGATCAATTGCATCGGCGGATCAGAAAAGTTCTAAATGCTATGAATATGAGTGCCTGCCATTGGGATCGTCTGGCAACGACAGGATCCGTAGAAGTTTGGATTTCTCGGGGATGTTTGAACCATCATACATCTACGACTGGTTCGTTAAATACTGGGGAGGACGATATATTTATGTTCGGAAACTTGCAGCAAACAAGGATGTCGATTTTTTTCCTCCCCGTAAAACAGGCTAATACGATGCGAAATCAAATCATTGCAATTTAGTTACTTTTTTGTTTGTTCTTGTTTTGTGTATCCCGAACGTTTTTTGTAGTATAATGATCCTCCTGGTTTGATAAAATATTAATATCTCAATAGGATTGAAGAATTTAGTTTGCAATTTGCCTGAAGCCAGTGTCAAGAAAACAAATTACATGTAATCATTACGAATAAGTCTTGCAACTATTAATTTATTCTGACGATGACTGTAATTTGCATTTTAATTTGTTTGGTTTGTTGTTTGAGCGTAAGTCTTGTTACGAGTTCCCATAAAACGTTTTCTAGAATTATTCTTTGCGGTGCACTGGAACATATTTTTAATTATTCATGTTGGCACTGTATGTTCTAAGGCTATGAAGTTTTTTTGTTATTTGTATTTGTTTTGGATTCGTTTTACAAAACAATAATATTTATTCCTTTTCCTTGTTGGCAATTAAAACTGATTATGGAAATGTCGGATGCAGTTGTATTCAGCAGTCAGTCCTTTACTTATGATCATTATTTGCGCTGCAGTTTTCAAATTTCATTAACAGAAGACCCATAAAGTGTTGCCATGAAGTTTATTGCATTCACAATATACAATGACGTCTGCACGAAGAACTTAAAATTTAATTAAATTGAAAGACCACATACCTATTTATACCACATACCGGTTTCATAATTACTACTTACGTTGATACATACTCGTCTACTACTACTTGTCCGTAAATAGGTTGAAAAAACAACAGAATGATGGATCATAAAACCTAGGCCCCAATCCCAATATAAATATGTACATATGTAATATCTCTTCGTGTACTTTCAACTTTTATTAGTACAAGCTACACGGCAGCAAGAGAGTCAATGATTGTTGTGGATCAAGATCAAACTAATCAAACAATTAAGCTAATCGAATACGAACGTCATTTTTAGAGATTAGATGCAAAAACGACGCGCAAAGTTTGCAAAAAAGAAAAACAATTCTTGGAAAAAAGTGTATCTACTCCGGAAGTGAAAGAACCAGAACCAGGCATAAAGGCTCCATCAAGTTTGGCTGACAGAAAATTCTGCTGTTTTCATAATGACTACGATAGTGATGCCAAGCAAGTAGTTTTTAGCAAGTTTGCCGTAACTACTTCATTATAGTGTATGATAAAAAAAACTGATATGTAATCTTGGCTGCTGAGGCTGCAGTTATAAGTGCTTGTCACATCTTATTGTGTACATTTGCACAGTTGCACACCCAAATAATTTCCAGAAAAAAGTGCAGGAACATACATACTTTTATGCAGAGTAGACATGTAATGGATAGCAGTGTACATCTTTCATCCTTCGTAGAGCACTTCCTTCCTATTTCCTTCCGACAAACACGAATGCGAATGCGAATATGAACACAATACAGATACAACTATACAATACAATGGCCGGAACTCCGGCAGCAACTTGCATTATAATAGACGTAGGTAAAGGATCAGCATGCTTATACGCACGCCAAAATAACATTGGATGTACGTATTTATACAGGTGAAGGGGAAGGTATGTACTTGACTATGCTTCCCTACTGTCTATTGTCTGACACACGTAATGTATGTAAGCCCATATCAGTCTATGGAGGGGCAACAAAACAATGTATACATATGTACGTACGTATGTTATGGTCAACAAGCGAAAAATAAGCATGATTTTCAGCACGATGTACGCACATGCAGATTTTCATAAATTAAAATATAGGTAGGTAGGTACATTTAAAACATGTACGCATATGCTTCATAAGTATACATATGATTTGATACATTTGACACTTTGGCTCAACATAGTTCATTGTAGCTAATAAAGAAGTCCTTGAAACAATGACCTTTATTTTAAAAGAGTTGATACTCAAGAAAAATACCAGTAGCTCTCTACTCGTACTTTAGTCATCATATATAGCCACAGCTCGTGCATACATGGATACAGCATCAATAAATTATTTAGTGCCACAACCACAGCCGTTTCTATCTTATAATGTACTGCAAGTTTAAAGTAATTAGATCGTAGCATTCCTTTCCTGCTGTCTCTTCTCTTTATCTGACAGACGACTATGAGCAAGGTGCAAGTTCAAGGTTTTCACAATTTTGTATTTCAACGAAGTTTCTTTTGATTGTTGACCGAATGGGAAGCTTTTTATTACACTTTATTTAGTTCTATTGTGACCGTCTCCAAATTGATTGATACTTTCTATAGTTTGCTGGGTAAAAACCAGACACTATAGTCATATAGGTATACATGTAGGTATGTATTTAGAAACTAGGATATAATATGGAGTGAGCAATTACCTCGTGTTACTTATCCATGACACTTAACAGCTAAGTAGCCAATATTGTACATTTATACTGCACATTTGTCGCGTAGATTGCAACGAAATATTTGTAAATAATGGAATAAATAACTTACCTCTAATTAAAGACCGGCCCGGTAGTAACAAACTGAGGAAGAGGTTGTGGAGTTCTGCCCAACTCACTTGGCGTTTCCGCAAAGCCGAACAGCTGAGGATCACTTGTTAAAGTAACGGGTGCCTGACCCATATGGTGTGTTGATTCTGCTGGTAAGTTCGCTACTGTCCACTTTCCTTTCAATAATCTCCCTTTCATGAGAAATACAATCGAGACTGAAGGCTAAAATCGTAAGTACCGTTGGTCTTCATGGATTTTCCAAAAGTGGTAGGAGTGATGAGATTGCTGCCTAAGATACTCAAGGAAGGAAAAAGCAACGCAAACGTGAACAAAGGAGAGAATGATGGCTATCAGAAATATGTCATCGGATCTTATTGACGTTGCTCATAAACAGAAACGTCTACCAATCTTCAAATAGCCGAATTACCAAATACCGTTTTTCTGCAAGAACGGACCTCCTATATATGCACAGACTGAAGCTTATCTCCTGCTTATCTTATCGTTACAACTAAATATCGGATTTGTTTTACGACTTTGATGTTGCTTGTAACTAACCCTTACGATCAGTGCTTGAGCTTGAGGTTTGAATATTCACAACACATGTGTTTGTCTTTAAATGCCTACAATTACAGTTATTCGATAAGCCGCATATTATGTAATATACAGAAACACTACACACACTGTACCGGGATGTAGAAAAAATGATGAAAGTCCCTAATCATATACATCACCTTTCTCAATACTCCGGGCAGATGACTGACAAAATCATTGGGGAAGGATTGATTAGAAATTCATATTATGTAGGTATGCATGGTTTACTTCACTATCAGCTTATTGACAAACATTAAGAACGTGCAAGTTTTCACTTTACCCTATAATCGGTTATCATAACATGTGGTAATCCCAATCGAATTTATCCGGCTTGGAAAATTGGTAATTGCATTGTAAAATGAAAAGTGCACAAAGGGCGCACTTGACTTTTCCTATATGTATAAGTGACCTTACACACGTTACTATTATCTTCAATTGTTCACTCCGCGACAACGTGGACGACACACGCATTTCTAGCTACTCGTAGTGACAATGCATTCAATAACCTTTGCACTTTGCCTGATATACCTTGTACAATCTTTTCAATCATAATTAGCGGCGTAGCACTAATACATAAGCGGAGTTTAAGTGGATTTATTAAATAGATAAATAAATTACCATAATTTTTCGTTTATGTATTTACCACAATCTGTCCAGGGAACACGGATGTATCATATCAACAATACTAGCGTGTTTATTGTTCCTAATAACTCGCCTATCAATTCTTACAGCCCTTATTACGCACGTAATTATCTCCCAGCTACTGTTTCATTCTTTGCAAACGTAAGCCAGGGTAAAGGTTAAGGTATTGTTCTGTACTTAAGGCTAATTCACATAATTAGATAATTCTCGATGGCTTAGTAGTTTATGGTTAAAAAAAATTCGTAACAATAATCAGTCAACTACAGACTAGAATTAATGTAGTTGACTCTAATTTATTGTAATATTCATTAGGTTCTGGTTTGTACCAAATTGGCGTACTATGATTACTTCTTTGATTGGGTATTCTTAAACTTAAATTAATGATCAGGTCAAGTTGAGTGAAGGCGGTGCAGTTCTTTTACATACTATTATTACTATACCAGCAATGCTTTTTCTATTAAAAGTACAAGACACTGACGGAATAAAGAATACCTGCTTGCTACAGGTTTTAGAAATTGATATGGGTAATTGTTTTTTTTTGCAAAAACATACTAATAAGTTAAACTAGGAAAAATTTTTTCTTGTTTTCTTTCACGACAATGTATACTATAGTGCATTCTCTACTTTAACATTCAAAGTTGGCATTTTACTGGACAGCATGACATCATGCAACCCTTGTGATAATGACAGTGGAGTATCATAAATATAAAATTAACTAAAAATGCCAGTTACGCACTATATTTAATAGGTCTTGAAAAGGGTAAGCGTGATCACGAATCGGTGGCCAGTTTTCGTAATTCAAACAAGATGATATGTATCTGCTGTGTGCTGTAATAAATCAAGCCACTTAAATTGTTGTTTCCTACTGATTAAGTGTTTGTTTGATGTCTACTAACTTTATTGTGGTCAATGTGAAGTGTTGCTTGATAAAATCATTGCAATCGGTGTCCAGTTTTATCCAGTTTTAACCCATTTTAACCCGTTTATCCTTGTTGCCAGTCACAATCTTGACTACTATGAAAATTGCAATTTTGAGCACGATTTTGACAGTAATAAAGCAGGTAGATTCAACCTCAAACTCTTTAGTACTCGATGAGATGACCCTAATACTACTGATAGTATTAATGATTGATCCCGATGAACAACTGCTAGTCACACTTCCACTACTTGAGTAAATACATAAAGCACTACAATTAAAAATTAAGTGGTCGCATAGTACAGGAGTGTTGATGTCATTTAGTTGCACTCAGAAGTGACAGTGATTTCTACCACGCCATGCCTCAGCAGGATAATTATCATCAATTATAGACGTTCTGTAATTCTGCAAATTAAATGTTTCTCTACTGCGTCAAGTGCTAACAGGTATTGTACAGTGTACAGCGATGAATAGGCGTAGTAATTACAAGAAATGAACTTTGATTTCGCAGATGCGAATGAGGAAGTTGTCAAACCTCCGGAAAGTCCAGTTTATATATCTGTAGGAATATAGGTATTGATATCGCATCTTAAATTGTTTGCCTTAAGTAGCCAATCTTTTCCGCTTAAAAGAGTAATCTTCTGAGCACAAGTGCTTTACATAATTGGAGTTAAGTAGGTATACATCACATGCAGATTGCAGAAGCGTAATTTGAATGTTTCCCTTATTCTAGTTTTTTGTGCAAGGAAGCCATATAGACACTACTGACGTGTTTGGCTACTTTTGCTACGTATCCTAAAATTGTTTGTAAGCTGCCATAACTTCTTTATTCTAATTACGATAAGCAACTTCACTTGTCGTCACTCTCCACGTTTCTTAGAAGCAGAAGGTACTCACTACATGATGGCCATTGCAAAAAATTGTATCTTCAATTTTATTTAACATCTGCATCATTTCATTAATATTTCAGGAAAAGGTGTAAAACGTTTAACTTGTGGAACTAGAAAATTTAACATAATTGTGTCGTTATTATAATTAATGATTGTCAGTGGTGGATTTTTCAGAGTCAGTAGTTGCAGCGGTATTTTTTGAACAATAAATTAGAATGGATCTACTATTGCATTGCATGCACTGCATTTTTAGTGTTCTCACGTGCCATGGTGCCATGCATACGCAGTTCTATAAAATTACTCTTGTTAAAATTGCATTTGTAGTGCTATGTTTGTGTTCCTATTATTATATATAGTCGTAAAATAATAATTATTGGCTACTAAAACTAATTTATATTGGACATAATATGACAATGAAAAATTACCTAATACCTACGTAGGTTTATTTCAAAATTGATTGTGTTCGTTGTAGCTTACTTGTAATAATTATTGTTCTTATTAAACACTTTTAATATTATTATTACCTAAATTCTCATTTCATATACATATAATTATTGTTATTGTGTTTAACGATAGAACAAATTCTAGCAATCTGATAGCACTCTTCATGCACTTGTCATGAATACCTGGTTGTAACTGGATAACTCAAATTAGTGAAAACTGGTTCAGCTATCGAAATCGAAGGTTTTGCTATTGTTACGATCAAATAGGGAAGACTGCGTCACAGTGATTGACTGACTAAACTTATGTGAAATATTTTATAACATAATATGGTGACGACAAGTTCGGGAGTCCCATCAAGGATATCTCGATGTAGGCTTCTACGGAAAAACACACTTGGTTATGATGAGACTCCTCATCTTCTTTCAAAAGTACCTTCCTATTATTCGTGTTTCAACACTGAAACGTTTTGGTACTGGCATTCA